>JAAFCF010005931.1:15127811-15139782 GCA_013389785.1 Helicorthomorpha holstii | reverse complement strand
ATTGGAACTGATAACCAGAATATCCGGTTGTGAGAGCAATGGTTTCGTGATTATATTGTAAATAATTGATTAGAGCGACATCTGTGTCACCGTATGGCATTGCTCTTCAATCATTCGACGACTCTCTTCGTAAACCAACAAGTAATTACCTTCCCCCATCCCACCCTTCATCCCCCACCCACCCACTCACACACCCCCAACCACCACTACCATCTTAATTAATTACTAAAACAAGAAAGGGGGGAAAAGGGGGAGTGGAAAAGAAAAAGTAAAAAATTCTTCTTCTTAGGTTGCTTTTGCTATTTTAATGAGATTAATTAAATCACGATGCAAGCAATAATTAAAAAAATAGCTTTTAAAAGTCAATTACTTTATTTATTTATTGTATACATGAAAATCGAAGCATCGATTTTAAAATATTGATTGGTTTTTTTTTTTTTTTTTTTTTGCTTTTTGGAAAATTGATTTTGCAATTTAAATTAATTCAGAGCAGCAATGATTAAAGTCAATGTCGTATCAAATTTGGTTCCAGAACTTGGTTTTTGAACTCTTAAGACAACGACAGAGCAATATATCAAAATCGATACCTTAAATATGGTCGATATAGTGAAGTATCGAACTGTATATCAATTTTTTAAAAAGAATAAAGAAACAAGACAAAGTGTTACTGAAACCAATGTAACTCTGTCTCATCACTTTAACAAAATTAAATAAACGAGACAAATCGTTTTTAATCCATGAATAACAATTGCTAATGAAAAAATTGTTTTATTTTTTTAATTAAAAAGTTTTTTTTTGTTATTTTGTTTTGATAATTGTTTAAGGTAAATATCTAAATTTAATTAAAATTTGTTTTGGAAAGTTGAAGTTAATTGAGAAATTAAAAAATAATAAAATACAAACAAAAACACACATACAAAAAATTCATTGTTATTTCTTCAGAGATAAAATAACATACTGTATTTTTTTTAAAAAAAAAGAAAATAATAACTTACAAAAAATGTTTAAAAATTCAAATCTATTTAAAACTACTGTATAAAAGTAAACAATTTCCACATTTTTAATTGAATTAAATTACTTTGCAAAATTAACTTTCAAATTCTGAATTTTAAAGTGATTTTATTCGTCATATTAACTTATCTCAAAGTTATTGAGAAAAAAGTTGACAATGGAAAGAAATTGATGGATATTTCAACTTTGAAACATAATACTCAGCAATTTTTTATTTTTTAAAATGTAATAAAAATGCTTTCATTTGCATTTTCTTTTCATTTCCACAACTTTTAATGTATTTTATTTTTAGAATTTTACAAATAAAAATTAATGGAAAATTTTTATTTTGCAATGTAAAATAATAAAAGTGGATTTTTTTAAAAGAAAAAAAAACATATTCATCAAATATTTGCATATGTCAGTTTATTTCCACTAATTGAAAACTGCAATATAAATTAAAAGGATTTTTTTTTGTAAGAAATAATAAAAAAAAACAAACAGCAGCCATTTTTTTTATGTTTTTTTTAATATACAAAAATCCAATGCAAAAAAAAAAAAATCCATAAATGGGTGATTCTTTTCATTCCTATATTTTTCATGGATTCATTTACAAAAAAAAAAACTTTTTATTATTTGTTGTTATTCAAATGCAAATTTTATTTTTGTATACAAATAAAAATAACACGCTGTCAGCAATATACTGTATTGAAATTTGATTGTCATCCATCTTTCAAAATTTCTTTTCTTTATGTTATTAAAAAGAAAAGAAAAAATAGATAGAGAGAGATACATTACATAAAAATAAAGTCATATCTTTTCAGTCATTGAATAACTGACAGAAAGTAAAAAACAAATCGATACAGTATTTTGATTATGAAGATGAGATTGGCATTTTTCAGGAGCAAATTTTGTTATTACTTTTATAGAAAAAATGTTAAAGTAATGAGACTGAGTTACATTGGCTTCAATAACGATTTGTCTCATTTCTTATTCTTGTTAAAGTAATGAGACTGAGTTACATTGGCTTCAATAACGATTTGTCTCATTTCTTATTCTTGTTAAAGTAATGAGACTGAGTTTCACTGGCTTCAATAACGATTTGTTTAATTTTTTTATTCGTGTTAAAGTGATGAGACTGAGTAACACTGACTTCAATAACGATTTGTCTCATTTCTTATTCTTGTTAAAGTGATGAGACTGAGTTGCATTGGTTTCAATAGCAATTTGTTTCATTTTTTTATTCTTGTTAAAGTGATGAGACTGAGTTACATTGCCCTCAATAACAATTTGTCTCGCTTCTTAAAATTCTTTTTAAAGTGACGAGACTAAGTTACATTAACTTCATTAACGATTTGTCTCGTTTCTTTACTTTTATAAAAATTCATATAAATATAAAATTTCATTATATTAATGGTAAAACTTTAACAAAAAAACTTTCATTCACCAATTAGCACTTAATGTTTTCACAGATTCAGCTTATAATTAAGAAATTTTAAAGATAAAGTTCGTTTCTATGTATTTTTAAATGGAGAATTCTTTAAGAACTTTTTCTTTCTTTACAAGCTTCAACTTTTGCTTATAGTTACAGTATCATATATTCAAGATTGAATGGCAGCATATTTTGTATGGGTTAATAAATAGATTTATATTTATAAAAGTGGGTTTTTTTTTTTGCAGTGAATGGTGAGTTAAAAAGGAGGAAAGGGTGAAAAAAAAAGACGGACTCTATTATATAGCAGAATTCTTTATTGATAAAGAATTTATAAGTCTTAAGGTGTCTTATGTGCTTTCTAAACAAGCTACTTTAGTACTTACACTATTCTCTATAGAAAACAACATTTTTTTTGTTGTATTTAACTTTTTTTTCTACTACTACAGTATGTCGATGAACTCTATAGAAATATAATCGGATATAACTTTCTGTGTGTCCTTTACAATTTTTATATTTGTGGACGATGACATATTCAGCTAAATATGTGTTTAAGAAAAAGTGGTTGGAATTATCTGTGAAAAAAAAAAAGATCAGACGCCGTTTATCGTTTTCTAAGATGATAATAAGGCATTTTTTTATGCTCTTGCATAGTTGTCATTTATTTTTTAATATAGAGATTTTGAAGTTTGATTTGATAAAGTTATGAATTTATGCAAATGAAATTTCTTTCACAGAGAACTTTGACTTCTCATTAAGTCATTTTCGCAGTGCACTAATAAGATATACAACTGTAAAGACATAAAAAGCTAAATTTTTTTTCACAGAGAATTTTGTGCTTCTTTTAAAAATCATAATTAAAGTTTTTATAAGTTTATAAAATAGAGATTTTATGGTATAGTAAATTATACGATTACACAGTTAAGAAAAACCAATTTTCTTTCACAGAAAACTTTTCATTACAACATAAGTTAAAGAAATTTACTTTTTTCTTAAACTTCTGTAAACTCGCTAAAAGTTTGCCAATTTATTTGTATGACTTTAAAAGGCTAAAAAGATCTTTTCACAGAGAACTTTTTCGTCTCATTGCTGAATTTAAGTCAGTTAGGTTTTTTTTAAAAAACAAGAAAAACAATGCATAATTTCAAACTTGTATTAAAATAATTATGCTAAATACAGTTATTAAATAGCTTTTTTTCAAAGAGAAAATTTCTTGTTATTTAAACAAAATATGAAAAAAGTGACATAGGAAAAACAAGCAATTATAAGACAAAATTATGATGCTACTTAATGATGTTGTTTAGTTTTTTTTTCCACAGAGAAAACATCTTGCTATTTAAGCAAAACATGAAAAAAGTGTTATTACAAACTCATAACATAAAAACATGTTAAAAGATGCTTTTGCTGTAATTTTTTTTTAAGATTTTATACCTTTAAACAATGCATTTACAAAAGAAATTCCACTCTGTACTGTTTGCCAAGTTAAAGGTAACCACATTGTTTATAATTTTGCGCGCCATAGACTCTGTGGTCGCCTATAACTTGTCTCAAGCATTTAGTTTTTTTTTTGTTGCATACCTGAGATAACAAAGATAAATGATTATAGAAGTTTATAACCAAAAAAAAAAAAAAAAGTTGAACGAACTTAACGTTTCCCGAATGAAAATTATCGACTTTTTACTCTTTTCTCTGCGAATAAAAAGCACTTTAAAAAGACGTTTTGATAAAAGACGGAACTGATAAGACGACGTTTGTTTTGACGTTGACTGAACGTTTGAACGCATCTATATTGAGAGAGTAAACGTAGAAAAGCCTCGTCTATTTAAGAGCCGAGGCGGAAGCAGTGTGTTGATCGATAAAAAGGGTTACATATTACATAAGATATATGTGGCCACGCCCAAAATGCAACATGGAGGCAACAGGTCTCTCTTTACATTTACTTGCTTCTGTCGCTGCAACAAGTGTTGCTGGAAAAATCAACAGGCCTCTAGTTGTTGTAAAAAAGTGCGTGACGTCATTTAACAACCAAACCAAACCCCCAAAAAAAAAAACGCTTTTCTTTCATGCTATGCTGTCAGCCGACTACAAAGTAGATAAAAGGAAAGAAAAATAAAGTAAGGGGAAAAAGGCTTGTAAGTTACCAATGACGCCATTTCAACCATTACGTTACGTTTCATGGCTTTAAACGCTCAGCATGAATCTTTTAATTAAGATTTTCAGTCACTATAGCCCTAAACCAAACCATAGGTCGATTCACTTAGCAAACAGTCACAAAAAGAGATTTCTACAATATATTACACACTAAAGTTTTCATATTATTGTAATAGTGAATTACGCTGAGAGAAAACGTCCGGCGTATTTTGCTTCTGCTCAGCGTGAAAAAATTAAAAATCAATAATAATACGAGCTGTGTGTTTCATAATATGGTTTCGTGTGTGACATGAATGCCAAATAGGTTAATGGCCTCTTCCATTACTGTCCTGCCCCCCCCCCCCTTTATTTGTGATCAAAAAAATTGGTAAGCTTTTGGGCCCCATGCACAAGTGGACACACCAACAATAAAAGTTTCAGGGCTTTTTACAAGTGGAAATCTAGCTTTTATGTTTTCCATATATTATAAAAAATAAATGACGCTAGAAAAAACGCCCGGCGTATTTAGAATTTTTTTAAGCATAAAAAATATAAAAATAGCCATGTTAAATCAAATGACGCGCCTACTTTATCTATCAAAGTATGGCTGTGTTTGTGGATAAAAAGTGACCGCAAAGTGGCTGGTCACTTGACATACTAATAAAAACACCGCACTAAATTTTTGCTGCACAAAACACATTTGGTGCGGCACACAATTCAGCGCAAAACACAAAAAATCGATTTTTTTTCCTCATTTCATTTAGGCAGCTTCTTCCATCGAGCACACAATGTCAATTGTATCACATATGACAAAAGCGTTTTCAAAATTTCGACTGACATCGGTTGTCGTTGTCAATTTGTTTACATCAATGCGCAACGCTCCCCCGCAACACTTTTTCGTCAATGTTGACTTTCTCTTTTTTTTTTTTTTAGGTCTTTCACATAAATTATTGTGTAAAAATACCCAACATTTGTAAAATTTATAAAATCAGTTTGAAGTTGGGAAATTTTAGGACTTGTTTCCACTAGCACAGAATTTCACCACGCATAAAATCTTTTAGATACTACATTGTCATTTTGGGTTTCCTTATAATAAAAATACAAAAATAATCACTGAAAAACCTGGCATTGGAACTGATAAGATTTAGTCTCTGTCATTATTGGCACTGCTTTTCCATGAAAAATATATAACGGGAAAAATCATCATTTGAACATATGCTTTTTAGTCTCGTTTATTTATTGGCCCGCTTTTTCCAGGACAAAAACAAAACAGAGACTAATCGACGTTAAAACTCATACAATTAAGTCTCATTTCTCTACTGACATTGTCAAAATTCATTGTTACAATTTATAAAATCTCCCTGATAAGAATAAACGGCTAAAAACTTTCCTAAATAAACTAAAAAAATGATAAAAAATAAAAGTTTTTGACTTTTTTATTACTTAAACTTTGCCATATGTCGATGACAGGCAAAAGCAATTTTATGAGTGCTTCTCTTTACATATTTATTTTGTTTTTTTTTTTTGAAAATAAATATTAAAGGTGTGCTAACTTGTTACGTGAGATTAATCCCTGACACAAAGCGCCATTGCCACTCAGCTATCAATCGAAAGTCAACCTAAGCAAAGTCCATTGACCTCTCATGATCAAAGATAACACAGTGGGTGGTGGGTAAATGAGTAAAGTAGCCAGTAAAAGGTGGTGTTGTGGGGTGGGATGGAATGGAATGGAATGGGGGGAAAATAAGGGAAGGGAAGATAAAGGGTTGGAGAAAGAAAAAGCCAAACATTAGTTGAGACTTTTATCACGTCAAATCTAATCGGGTTGAGCAACTGTTGCATTTGAGTTTGGACAATAAAAATTAATTGGAACATGTGTAGAAAAACACATATGGGATATGAGGTGGAATGGGGGACCAGGGGGACAAGGAGGAGAGAAATAGAGAGAGAGAGGGAGAGGAAAAACACACAGTTTTACAAGATTTTTCTTTGTCATAATAGTAATATGGATGACAACGAAGCACAGTTTGTGTTCCCACAGGTAACATCCATCATAATCCATAATAATGTCATACAGAAAAAAAAAAAAAAAACTCCACTAGAAACAAACTCCAGAAACATAAAAGCTTATTGTTTTCAAAAACAATTATCCCTTTTAAAAAAATTACGTGTAATTAATCCCTTTATCCCTTAAAAAAAAATAGGTGGGGGAGGGGGAAAGGAAGGAGTGATGTTATTATGTTATTGTGACACACCCACTCATTTCTAACATTAGAATTTCTAGGTAAAGTAAATTATTGTTTAATTATTATGCCGAATATTTATTAAGTAAATGGAAGTGGACTTCTTTATTAAAAGTTAACTATAGGGATGTTATACAATATAAATAGTTAATTAGGGATTGAGATAACTTAATAGCATTAAAAAAACAGAAAAATGACCAAAATAATTTTAGCAATTACTGAAACAATGATAATAATGTTTAAAACAAAGTCAGCGATAACCAAAACATTGTTTTTTGATTAACAAACATTGATTGAAGCATATATAACAATGTTAGCAATGACTAATTGGAGGTTTAAATGACTTAATATCAATAAATAACCGAAAAATGGCCAAAATAGTGTTAACCATGACTAAATCCATGACAAAGTCGACTAAAACAATGATATTAACGTTCAAAATAAAGTCAGCAGTGATCAAATCATTGTTATCAATGCTTGAAACAATGTTTGTAAATGAAAAAACAATGTTAGCAATAAGTAATTGAGAATTGAGATGACTTAAAAGTATTAAATAACCGAAAAATAGCTAAAATAAATTTATAAATGACTAAAACAATGACAAAGATAACTAAAACAATGATAATAATGTTCAAAACAAAGTCAAAAATAACCAAAACATGTTTGAAACAATGTTTGTAAATGAAAAAAACAATGTTAACAAAGACTAATTGGAGATTTAAATGACTTAATAGCATTAAATAACCAAAAACTGGCCAAAATAGTTTTAGAAATGGCTAAAACTATGCTTAAAAAGTATCAAACAAAGTCAGCAGTGGCCAAAACATTGTAATCTATCGTTGAAACTATGTTTGTAAATGAAAAAACAATGTTAGTTATGGCCAAAACAATGATTAAAACAATTTTGTAAACTTGAATCTTATTAGTAATGTCCAATATATCGATAACAACATATAATATTGTTAATTTCCAATGTCCATTTCCAAAATTTTCATCAACATGTTTTCAAATGAAATATAAACAATGACCAAAATTACTTTTCCAATGCCCAAAGCAGTTTTACCAATTTTAATCACCTAAATAACATGAACAATTGCTGCTAAAACTCAAACCAATGTTGTCAATGCCAAAAACAATGTCTATCAAAACCAAAACAAATTCAGATTTGCTAAAAATAAAACTTGTCAACAACTTTTTAAAGTCATTTACGATCCAGTATTTCCATGTTCCTAATCCATTAGCACATTTTAAGATAAAAATGCAGTGAGATTGAATATATACACTTACTTTTTGAGGGAGTGGTTGGAGATTGGGAGGAGGACGAGGGGGGGAAGAAGTAGGAAAGGAAAGGTGGGAAGGGATGAATTTTGAGGGTGTAGATTTAAGATATTTTGATAGTAAGATGAGCTTCCAATTGGTTTGCTAAACTTAGGATGTTTTCTTTCTAAGACTTTTATACGTGTATTTTATAAAATGTAGAAATTCAAAAATACATTCAAAGAAGAAGAAGAAAAAAGCGAGTTTTCCTATTCGTCGATTTGCTGCAAATGTGAGCACATGAACGCATGCGTGCACACACACAGGACCATAAAAACTACACGTTATTTATCCCCAAATATCATATAAAAATGTTTCCCCATCCTTTTTCCTCTTTTCTCCTCTTTTTTAACTTTCTGTCTATCTACAAATTTAGTTTATGTAACAACATTTATGTATAAATGTGGACCAAACTACCGAAAATTTCAACAAAAAAAAATAAAAAGTAGGATAAAGAATATATACATTTTGTATGTATAAAAAAACAGCAGCTGAAGATAAATAAGCAATTTCGCATGAATAATCCATGCAATGTATAAACGCACTCGGACCAATGACATTTTACGAAATATTTTTCAGCCATTTTTATTTTCTTTTACACACACACACACATACAACAACCCTTTTATATCAAAAAAAAAAAAGTATTTGGCGCAATGTAGTTTATTTTTTTTATTATTAAAAAAAAAAACGCATTTTTATCCCATTATTTGGTGTATAAAGATTATTATGCTTTTTCCTCTCTGAAGCATCATTCTGGTTGCCTATAAAACGTAATTTTCTAAATTGGAAAATTTTTTTTCTCTCTTAAATTCTTGAGGAATAAAGTTTTGGCACTTTTTTAAATGGGAATAAAGAAACGGAAAATATCGACATTGCAACATATAAAGTTTTGTCTCTTTTCTTTTTTGACACTTTTTCTCTCCCAATGGCAATAAATAACCCCAAACAAATTTCCAATAGTTGAAATGCTTTATAGGCACTTTTTCCTTCTTGGCAAAGAGAAAATTGCAAAAACAAAGTGAGATTAAATGTCATCAGTTCCAATGGCAATTTTTCCAGCTTATTTCTTGAAATAAAAAAAAAATAAGTGAGACTAAATATCATTAGTTTCAGTGGCGATTTGTCCCATTTCTTTCTTGAAATAGAAAAAACAAAAACAAACAAAAAAAAAACAAACAGGACTAAATGTAATCAGTTCCAATGACGATTTGTCCCGTTTCTTTCTTAGAACACAAAAAGTAAAGAAAAAAAAAACAATAGAAGCGAGACTAATTGTCACAAGTTCCAATGATGATTTGTCCCGTTTCATTCTTTGAAACTTGAAGTCTGTTTTGACACTTTATTTTTCTGTCACATTTTGCCATCTTTTTAAATTTCAATTCCTTTGATGTCACTACTGTTCCCCCAACCATTTCTATATTCACTGTCATGAGTCGGGAAATGAAAAGAAAACCTCCATCATCCATTTCACGTGTTTATAGTAGTTGTGACAACTTCCTTTCTCTCAGTCCATGCTTATACCGACTGAGTTATGCCACTTCCGGCATGGCGTAGTGTAAATTCGGCTTTAATTGACATAAAAATAAAAATAGATTTGAATTTACCAAGTGAAGTCTAAAAAAATATTTGCTCTCTATTTTCCCTGCATCGGAAAATTTCAAAAACGACTTTTGTAAAAGCTCCACATCCCCACCTTCCTTAAAACATACTGTCAATGCGCATGCGCTCCACGCTTCACCTTTCCTTCCCCCCCCCTCCCCCCCTACCTCCCTCATCTCCCCAATCACACAATTTGCTAGCAAAAGCTAGAAAATTGAAAGATCAAGTTACAAGCAACAAATTAGACTTGAGGCTAAAAGTTTACGTTTAAAACTTTGTGTACAAGAATAAACATTCATTATTATGAGGAAGAAAAATAAAAAAATTCCCCTCCTTTTTTTAAATGGGCATTGGAGGTTTTGAAGGGTTGAAGAATCAAAAATCACGCAAAGTCATTAAATTAATCCTACGAATAAAAAAGCTCAGTAAAAATAATTTCTAACAACAACAACAACAAAAAATCTATAAAATATGACAACAATGAAATAGCTCTTGCACCACTTTCAGGATTTAACAATGGTGAAAGTAAATACGTGTATAGTGATATGGCAATTGTGAGAGTACTTTAGCCACTTTTTAGTGAGTTCTTCAGCTTTTTATAGCAGCTCTTAAATCATTTTGTTGAGCTACAGTACCAACTCATCTTCCTCCAAACATTTCTTTCAACTTTTTTCATATAAGGTTTCCTAGCAAACTCATTAAGCAGTCAAAAATCATAAAAAGAAAAAACAACCAATTACAGTTAAATTCATTAAACTATTTGTTCATATAAAAATAGGTTATTATTTCTAAATTTAAACTATTTTTTTAATGACAAAAACGAAAATAGGAAAAATCGTCTTTGGAGCTCATACGATTTAGTCTCATTTATTTATTGAAACTTTTTTTTCATGAAAATATATTAAACGAGACAAAATGCCTTTGTAACTAACGAGATTTTGTCTCATTTCTTTATTGATACTTTTTTCTTAATGGGAAAAAAAGAAACGAAAATGATTGCCATTGGAACTGATGAAATTTAGTCTATTTTCTCTCTTGATGCTTTTTTTCTTTATAGTAAAATAAAAACAGAAAAATAGTCATTGAAACTCATTAGATTTAGTCTCTTTTCTTCATTGACACTTTTGTTTAAACAACCAAAAAAAATCGCCATTTTAACTGATAAAATGTCGTCTCATTTCTTTATTGTAGCTATTTTTTTCAGAGAATAATAAACGGGAATAATCACCATTGGAACTAATGTCATTTAGTCTCGTTTCTTTATTGGAACTTATTTCTTTAGTGTAAAAAAAACGGGAATTAGTATCCAAATGTTGACTACAATAAAACTATAACAAAAGCTTCGATTTTATGGACTTGATCCACTATAGAATTATTGATTCCATCATTCATTATACAAGATGTGTGTGTGTGTGCGTTTCCAAGTGAACTGATGTTGAAGTAACGTCATGGTGGTTGTCAAGTGTATACTCATGGCATAATATCAAGAATAAGTAAATGGAGAAAGGCTTTTTATATTATATGTATATTTTTTCAATGTAACCACGTAAAACCATTGCCAGTCCCACACACAGCCGAGCATAAACACACAAATATCCATATACATAAGAATCTACATACAACAAGATCGTTCAAATCGATCATCTTTTTTATTTTTTTTTTGCTTAGTTGTCTTGCTCTAAAATAACAAGTGTTTGTTTGCTTTTTAGTACAAGAAAAAAAATATATTTGAATGTACATTGTACACACCCCTTATCCCTTCTCTCTATCTCCCTCTCCATTCTCATCTCCATCTCTTTCTCTTCCCTCACCCAAAACAAAAAAGTCCATGAATATGATCGAATTGCCTATCAATGCACTGTATACTTTTTATTTACAGACTGATGATTTTATAAGAAAGTTTACCTTTATTATTATGTTTTATGTTGATGACAACCATGGTGATCATGCAGAATAAAATACAAATACATCAAATAAATACCAAAAAGGTACTGCATTTACATTAGACATTAAAAATAATGACTAATGACTTAAATGCATTAATAGTAATAACATCTTTTCTTTTTTATTGATGGGTAAAATATTTAAAAATAGTAAAGTATTTGGTATAAACGACCTGAACAATCAAATTAATTCATAAATTGAGAAATAATGGTTATCGTCGACATGCGAACGACATTGTTTCGCGACTGAAATAATTGACAATGTCGCTGCTGCAAATGACATAGTCAAGTAAACCATTTTTAAATTAGTCACT
>JAAFCF010005931.1:15061830-15084885 GCA_013389785.1 Helicorthomorpha holstii | reverse complement strand
TTCAGAAGAAAAACCAGCTGATTTTTCCAATAAACAACCAACTCAAGGTCCAATAGCCAACGAATTTCCAATCAGAAATCAAGTTCAAATTGAAAATGGTCCAATAGCATTTCAAAACGATAACTATCGTAATGGACAATTAAAATCTGACAACTTTGTTTACATAATGCCAAACAATAACAACAACAATGGCTTTTACAATGAAGACACTTTCAATGTAAACACCGTTGGTTTAGCTTCAGGAATGAATTTTGGTCCACAGACATCTTACAGCAATTTCCAATCGCAGTTCGCCTCGGATATCCACGATGGCCAACGAATCAGTATTAATAGCATTGGCCAAACAGGCTATGTCGGTGGCGATGATGACAATGTAAATGGCCAATTGGGACTGATGCAAGGTGGCTACACTTCAAATTTAAATCAAATTGCTAATGGCCAATCTTTGTACAGAGGAAATTTAGCTGACAGCAATTCAGATGAGTATGGCCGACTTGTTGCACCCAGAATTAGCTTTTCAGCCACCAAACCATTTCAACATGTTAAAATAAGCAATGGATACACTGGATTTCAACCTGGGACACTTTATACGCGAATGTTCCCAATTAAAATTAATAACAAAATTAATTAAAATATAAAAACTAATTTTTTTGTACAATTTAATTATTATTTATACTGTATTTATTGGAGAGAGTTTGTGCCATAGTAGATATTTTTTATGGTTGTTAAAAGCGTTAAGTGAATTGTAAGTTACCATAACGCTGTAAAATCATAACTTCATAAGAAGATGCAAGGCACAAACTCGTAATTTTCGTTAAAATGTTCTTCCATGTATAGATTGTATCATATTTTGTGCCATTAAGTTATAAAAATGTATTTTTTTTTTCTAAATAAAAATGATGCTAGCTTTGTAGAAAAAAAATTCTTTGGGTTTTTTGTTTATTATAAACGAAAATAATAACAATAAAAAATAAATCGATATAAAACAATATCGATCGCGTAAAAAATAATCACCAGTAAAATTATAATTGAAAATCAAAGAAATTCATTACCGTACAAGATTGTCGCTGTCACTCGCTATGTTACCTTATAGTTTTCAAATTGTCAGTGTTGGTTTTCAAATTCTGATTTCAGATGCTGTAATGGATTTGCTAAAATTGGTAACCAAATTGGATCGTCTGCTCGGCTGGCTTTGCTCGGATCGGTTAATGTGTCCAATGGCCTATCGTCAATTGCTGGTTGAAAACAACATTTCGGTGAGCAGTATAGACTGTCCAGGGCACAACGACACTCCATGCAAACACCGGAAGCCACTCCCACTATGTCACCGATACCGTACTCGACACCCAAAATATTACACTTTACTAAAATTACATGCAAAAAAACAAGACTTTTAATTTCTACATCTAAAATTACGAATCGCAATTGGGTGTTTTTGCAGTGCTTGTTTTATGGCGTTATGGTAGATTATTGTTTTTGATTTTAAAGGGTTGAAAGCTTAAATTAGTAAATGTTTACTAAGTTATTTATGATTTGGTCAAAATCCATTCATGTCTCAACTCCAGAATTGGGTTTATGGCAAAAATTTGATACTTTACCTCTGTAGAATTTGCTTTGCAAAGAAAAATTCATTCTAAACCAGATTTTTGCCTAAACGTTAGTTTTGTACTTTAGCCCTCTACTAAGAAATTTTCTTTCAAAAACTTCGAACCAGAAATCTGGTAAATGAAGTTTCATACACGTAGTACCATTACTTTCATTTCTGAACGAACCATAACTGGTTCTCGACTTTGTTATTAATTTTAAATTCGAGAATCGAATAATAACCCATATTTCAGATTAACTCCAAGAAATCAGTGGTTTTATAAGACTTGATATTGCTACTAAATATAATTTTAGTTGCTTTTCGTCTTATATACGAGTTTCTTTTTGATCACGTACCTAGCCAAACAATGTTAATCACAGTACCATAACGCTATAATTATGATCACTGCAAAAACTAACACAACTTAATAGCTTACATCTAGTGGAACTATTTGACGGCGATGAGAAATCACTTTTAGCCACTTTTTGAATGCTGTTGTCTGCAAATGGCAATGGTTGACCTTTTACTGGAATAGCTGTTAAATATAAAGCACAAAAGCCACCAGAGTAAGTAACAATAATTATTCAACTGTGTTTTAATTGTGGTGTACTTTAACTTACGACATAAGTAAAGTGATCTCGGACAGACGCCTTCAAAGCTTAAGGCCGAACAACCGTCAAGAGCCGGACAATTTTTCCGGTAGCAGACAATTTCACCATTGACACAGACGCAGAAACGACAAGGGTCAATCTGGTCGATATTTTGTCCGGAAGTGTATTCTACTGAGTTGTATAGACACTTTTTCAGTTGGCCTAGAAAAAATATATTTCAAACAAATTTTAATCTAAACAGCACAGAGTAAGAACAAACATATTCCAATCTTAATTTTACATTAAAAATAAATTTCTAAAATAATTGCAATTAATAATAATTACGGTTTGCAATAAACGATGGATGATCCTCTGATAAACTGGACAAAGTGGCCACTGAGCTTTGTGAAAGAGCAATCGATGCCACAGTGGACAAATCAATCTCACTAATAGTTGTTGAATTAACAAAATTCTCCAAAAACGGTTTGGTGCTCAAAAACTCTTCAGCTGAAATGGTGGTCACCTCAACAGCATCCGTTTTGTTGGCTTCAATAACTGGCTCAGCAATTAACTCTGGTTCTTCCTCGTCGTTATCAGGTTCCACGCTGACGGGATCTTCAATCGGCGGATTGGTCACCTGTCTAATCAGCTCCAGCGACGGAATAAACGCTGCGTAACGCTCCTCAATGTTGTCGTTAAGTTCTTCCGGTTCATCGATGTAATCTTCAGCCACTTCTTCCGCTTTTTCCCCAATTGTAACATTCTTTAACGTTTCATTGTCGCTTTTAAACTCCAATTGCTCCAACGTATCGTTGGCATTGAAATTTATCTCATTTGTCGTTAAATTGTCAACAGTTGTTGGTTGAGGCAACTCTGTCGTTGACGTGTTAACAAAAGTGACGTCAGAGATGCTTAAAGTATCGTTTTGGTCGTCTGTAACAGCAGAAACGTTGAATTCATTTAGCGTCGATTTTTGAAGCTCTTTCGTTACGCTGTCAATAACGCTTAACGTAACGTTAGCTATGAAAGGCTCAACCGTTGACATGATATTTTTAATGTCAATTGCAATTGGCTGAGATTCGTTCAAAGGTTGGGTCTCTTGGGTTAACGTGCTACTTAATAGATTAGCCTCAGGAAGTGCGATTGAGTTACCGGGAATGTCCACATTCTGCTCGATGTCAATTGGAGTGTCTTTTTTACTGTCAGTTGTTGTGGTGTCGATGTTTTGCAAGCGATCTAAGACCCGTAAAAGGGCTGACAGTGTTGATGAAAACTGCTGAGTGTGAGCGGTGTCATCAACGTCAGGAAAGCCACCGCCACCATTGACCCTGTAACTACTGGCACCGCCTGATCGGCCTCCGCCACCGTACGAAGATACATGCGGTCTATTCACTCCGTTCAATGTTTGTTCAAAACGGTCGATAACGCTGGCCACATCGGAACCCATAGATTGACTTTTGGGTTTCTTAAAGTCAACATTTGAGCGATATAAATTGTCAACACCTGGAGCTAAAAGTTAATTAGAAATAATTGTAACTAAACATTATGAAATTTACTTTAAATATAAAAAATAATGATGGCAGTGATGAAATTAGTGGATAATGTATGAATAAGAGTTAAGAAATAAAAAGTGTCCAGTATAAACTCGCATCATAACGTCATTAAAAATGTTATAGCACAAACTCGTATTTTAATCTGATATGGAAAATATGCCAAATAATTTTTTTTTTGGTTATGAAAGATATGTTTGTGAATTTTCCAACCTAAACTTAAATAAAATGTTCACTAAAGGTGATTAGCCATTTTAAAGGACATTTGTTCAACTATAACAAATATTTAATAACTCTAAAGATTAATTGTTGTTGTTATGCTAAAAATTGAACGTATAATTTAATGCTTATTATTATTATTATTGCTACCACCTGCTAAGATGCCTGCTGACGTCAGTAAAATCCAATAAAAAGCAAAAGCAATTCTCGCCATGGTTCAAAGGATTCCTATAAAAATAAAATAAGTTAACAAGAAAAGCAAAAAAAGTTGAAAGAGTTAAAAGGAAATCATTTCAACTGATAAATCTTTAAGACCCACAACAACCACACAAGAAAAAGTAAAAAAAAAACAACTAAAAAGAAAAAAAACTCTAACAAGGAAGTGCAAATACATTAATGCATAGTATCAATTTCCATTAAATTTAATTTACCATATAAATACATTGGGAAAATCAGCTACAAATATCTCAAAAGAAAAATTAAAAAAAAAAAAAAAACTAAATAAATCTTTTAAAAAAAAGAAAAACTAGTGGAAGTTACGCACATTTAGTCAATTGCCAACAGTTCCGGTAATTAAGATTCTGAGAATAACGTTAAAACGTTCAAGGTTAAAGGTCACGAAATTTTTTTCTTTTAACAGAAAGAAAAATGTTGGACATTGTATGTGCTGTATATACGGTATATAAAAAAATAAAGTATATAAAAAAGAGAAATCAAAAGAAATACTTGTTTACTTTTCTAGACAAAATATTTGATTTACGTCATAAAGTGATTGAGGAAGTCGTGGATCCGGATATCAGATAAAACAATAGCAGGAAATACCGGGTGCATCTTTAATTTGTTTATTAATAACTTAACTGAGGCAATTTAATGCGCTCAATTAATGGTATTGCACACGATAAACCGGTGTATTTTTTACATGTCATGTAATAATTATTGATCAACACTTAGTTAAATTACTTTTATAACTTTTTTTATAAACTTTCAGAATTTTGTTTGAAAGAATTTTGAACATAAAGTTGTAAAGGAAAAGTTGTACATCCTGTAAAATTTATCATAAAAATTATAAACTTTTCCTTTTTTTAAAAATAAAAAAAGTGTATAGGGAAAATTGTTAACAAAAGAGTTTTTCATTCAAACAATTATATAGTAATAAGTTTAGTAAATATATAAAAAATAAAAGGAAATAATAAAAAGATACAAAATTACATAATTTATAGGTACAATACCTTTTACGTTACTTTAAGATAAAAAATGTGCTAAGAAAATTATTAACGTAAAAGTTGTATTGACAAAATAAGGCAAAATTTAGCAATATAATAAAAGATTACTTGTGTTATTTAATTTTTAAGAAATTCAAAAAATATTATTTTTATTTAACTTTAAAAAAAAAAACAATTCAAAAATTCGCCAGTAACTTAATTTAGAATTTACCACTAACATTTTTTTTAGAATTTTAACTAAAAACAACAACAAAAAAAAAACAGAACAAATTCGTTTGTTTTACCGGTCATTTATAAAACAAAAATAATTCTAAATTTTAAAAATTTTGTATTAAATTTCAGAACTTTAGTTTCCAAGGCTTGAAATTAAAGATCAAATTTATATTAAATTGTGAAATTTTAAATTATTCGTAGAAAAAAAATTAAATTTTGATTTGTTTCTTATAAAAAATAATATTATTTTTTGGATTTTTTTTACAATATTAATAAAAACAAACAAAATACTTTTGTCAAATAAAAGTCATATCGAAAATTCCGTAAATTTCCAAATAAAAAATATTAAAACTAGTAATAAATTTTTCAAAAATTATTATAATAAAATATAATGCTCTTACCTCATAAGCAAAAAAAAAGCAACTTTCTTTTCCTTTAAAAACGAAACGTTATTTTTTGATTAATTATTATCCTTGTGTGTGTGTCGGTTATGTAATGGTATTTGGGGGTTGTTGCAGCACCAACAACGTTAGGTATGTGTGTCTGAGTGATTGACTGAGCAGCAGCAGCAAATATACTGGAGTTCAACACTGTAGTAGTACTGTATATACTTTTAACTTCATACAAGTTCACATTTTATTAACTTTATATTACCCATCATGCATCACGATTCACTCTCTCTTTTTCTTATATTTCCCTCCCTTCTTATTTTTCCTTTTCTTTACGATTACAACAATAGATTTTATGGGACAGGAAATGCACGCCAATATTTAATAACTGACAGTGACGTAGTCGCTTTCAACCAAAAAAAATAATAAATAAAATGTACTGTTAGTTATTGCCAAAAGGTGAAAAGGAGTGTTTTGACCACCTAGTCCCACTTACGCGATTTTTATCCCAATTATTACGTCATTAGTTTTATGTCAAAGCTTCAAAATAATGAAAACACAACAAATTTATTTTTAAACATATTAATTATTACGTCACGTCGCGTGAGGAATTATTGAAATAAAAATTTACATAGGGTGATTTTCTACATTGGAAATCAGTTTATGATAGCGAATTTAAAGAAACGAGACTAAATCGGATTCGTTTCAATGGTCATTTGTCTCGTTTGTTTCTTGAACAGTTAAAATAAATACAAATACAAATGTGAGACTAAATATTAAAATTTTGAATAGCAATTTGTCTCTAAAAAAATACAAGTTGCAATGGAAATTTGTCTCAATTTTTTTCTAAAATGTTCCAATTGTGAAAATCACCCGGTATACTGTACTGTACTACAATAGAAATTATACGTTTTCATTGATCAAGTCTGCCATGAGCAAGGTTATGACGTCATATGGTGTCATATTTGTTTTTACTGTTTGGTTGATAAATCGGCCGAATCGACTGTGCCAAACAAAACAATGTCAAACCCAGTTGCCCATTAAAAATGCAAAAGCCCTAGTTGTCCTATGGCCCATTCCATGAAGCAAACACACGCATGAGCAATGAACCATTTAAAAACAAAACAATAGAAAACTGTGTAAATATTTAAATAAAAGAGGTAAAAAAAATACCGTAAAAATCACTGGATAAAGATTTTTTTAAATTAGAAACCTTGAGATTTTTATCATACTTTGTAAAAATGTCAGTAGCACAAAGCCAACCTTACGTTTTCATTAACAATTAATGATAATTAACTGGCAATTAAGCTTATTATTAACTTATGTCATCAAATTTATATGGCAAAATGTAGATTAAATTTCAATCGAATGATATCAAAATTATTTAAAATTGTTTTCAATTCCAGGTAAATAACACAAGTACTTGCTAACTAACTATAAAATAGTAAATTGTTAGTTTAACCTAAATTTGTTTAGAAAAAAAAAATATAAATTCAATACAATTAATTTGTTTACTATTTTATGTAAATAAATTAGTAGAAACTTAGATTAATTGATCATACTGGGTAATTTTCGAAATTGGAACACTGCATTGACTAGACTCATAAAGAAACGAGACAAAATCTTATCAGTTTCAATGGCGATTTGTCTCGCATTTCTCTTGTCATGAGAAGAAAAACGTTTCAATTTAGAAAATCGTCTGGTACTGTATATTAGAATTATTTCTCAATGCTAAAATAACTTTAACAAAGTCCTCGTATGCATTGTGGACTGAAAATGTTAGAAATCTGGGAACCGCAGTGTCAATACTCAATACGTGTATTTAGTCACTGTTGAGATGCTAAAAACAAAAAGCTGATTTGTTTTCTATTAAACAAATAAATGAAAAATGAGTTGGCAAAAGAAGTAGGAAGAGTATTCAGTGTGTAAATGTTTGCAAATGACAAAAAGTAAAGCCAAGAATTTTTTTTTCTTTATAAAATTCACATGGCAATATACTGTACGTCAATTTGTTACGTGAAACTTATTGTCACTAAATTCCAATGCATTCACTGTACAATGTGCTAAGTTGACCAATGTAAAGTTATTTCTCAAGTACAGGGTATTGATATTGTAATAATAGTAGGCTTTGTGTAGTGCAGTAAAATGAAATGGTGTCTAAACCATTTTCCACTGTCTTCTAATGAATGCAATAAAAAAGCATTCAGAAATATTACACTGTAAATAAACCGGCATTCGTTTTGTTATCAATCATGTTTTTAACACGTTAGAGATAAAATACTGTATAGACTATAAGAGGTAGAGGGGACAGGAAGCAAAAGTGCCATTTCAAATTGCTTACATCATTAAAATATTTTCTTCTCTTGAATTTCAGTTACTTTTTGATAAGAAACTTACTTAAGAAACAACAACCAAAACCAACTTTTATTTGGTATTTGAATAACAGTTGAGAATTTAAATTACTCAAATAACAATCACAAATTTAAATTATTATAATGAAATCAGTCACAATATGTAATCTTAGAATTTTAAAATTTATACTCCGTGACATACAGTATTTTCGACGACCACAAAGTCAATAACGTTCAATTAGCTTGAAACGCACATTTGAGATACATTATGCGCCATAGACTCGGCATCACATATAACTTGTCATTGAATATAAAATCACTTGCTAAAATTCTATAGTGAAAACATATCGTTTAACCACAATCTTAAATATAATTGATGTAAGTAAATACTGTAAGTTTGAATTTGACCTTGACCGTTCTTCCATTACACCATACATAAATTAAAATCGAGAATTTCCATAACTTGTACTGTAAGTGATGGCACCCACAAACAACCCTTTTGTTACTCTGTGTGTTATTCCTATAAACTATCGAGTTGAGAATACGTATATGACAGAATGTAAACTTAAAGTAATGTACATACAAGGTTAGTGACCACATAAAAAACCCCTTTTAAAACAGTTGTGAAACAATTGTTTGAATAATTTCTCTTTCGCTTTGATTGTGGTTTTTCTATATTTTTGCTGTGAGAAATGTTTCAGTTCAAAAATTTAACATAACTCACGATATTATAATTTGAAAAAAAGCGGGGATTTTTTTTCAAATTGCTTTTGGCGAGTGAGAAAAAACTGTTTGTAAGCAATTAGTCCTGGCAATGAATTACTTTTTTATATATGATCGTAAGAAGAAATAAAAAAAGCTTTTTTAAATAGTTAATAAATTATTCGTCTACTGTTAAATTTTTTTTATATATAGTAAAAAAAGGACAAAAGGTGAATAACCAGGTGCGACCGGTTCCATCTTTTGCGACATACAGCCATATTTATCATCAAAACTTAAAAAAAAAAAAAAAGTAGCTGTTACGTCATGCCCATATTCAAAAAGGTCAAGGGACAACTTCATTTTTTCTGAACACTTTTCATTTTCATTAACATATTTATCAACTACATGTACAGTAATTTAAAAGACACTGTAAAAAAATAAAAAGGTTATCACTTTTCACCATCCCATTACAAATAAAAAAAGAAAGTTATTTGCAAACTGTAAAAATTATAAACAAATCAATAAAATAAATAATTAATTCCGTGTTCATTGTTTTTAAAAATAAACGTTTTCCTTACCTTTTCTTTTAATTAATTAAAACAATTTGGTGAATCAAAGGCAATTTTAAGCCAAGTTGTGACAGCTCCAACACCTAAGTTAGTCATTAGAATTTAGTGGTAAGTTCAATCACTCTTAAATTTTAAATAGAAAAAAAAAAACAAAGCAATAAAAATAAGGAAATTACCTTCGTTTCGTTATTATAGTTGATTTGGGTGGAATCCAAAATGTTGTCGTCAACAGTGACGGATATTAAATTACTGACTGTTAATCCATATATAACCACCGTATCTAGTGGCACAGACATTGCCAAACCATTGTTCACGACAAAAACATTCAAAGTGTCCTACAAACACAAAAAAATTAAATCAATTTTACATAAACTGGTATAATTATATTTGCACACAAAGTACTGTGAATTTGAAATGTTGGCAAAGAAAACACCCGCATTTTGCAGGACAATTTAGGAAGACCAATTACAATTTAAGTGTATAAATTGGAAATTAAAACCAAAACTATAAAAGCTATTTTAAAAAATGATAAATTAATTTCTTAAAAATCACATGTTAATTTTTAATCATTTTTTCGTATTTTTCTTTAGCTCGTGCCGCTGCCGGCAGCGTTTGTACCCATCGCGGCGTAGTATTTTTCTGCCGTGGTAAGTACAAATGCAGTCGGCAAATTACGAAAATTGTATATAAAAAAAAACTTAACACGTAATTTTTAACCATTAGTTTGATGTAAAATGACGTAAAAACCCATTGGTAAAAAAATGTAATAAAATTATAGTAAAATGGAGTTGTAAGATTTTCTGTAGACAATGTACTCTTACCGTGTCGAATAAGAATTGAAATAGATTGTACTGGCCATTTTCATAAGTCTGATAACTAATTCCATCGTCCCAGAATAGATAACCCTCGGCTGTCCCTTGTTCATCAACAGCCACAATCAACCCCAATGGATTCTGACGACTATTATCGTTAATAAAACAATTTTATTGAACCACTATTATTTTAAAATCGTTTTTTTTTAAAATTAATTAACCTTAATGTAGTAGTAACCGCTGGTTGTTGAGTTGGGATAATAGTTCCTCCTCGGATATGCAATGGAATGTATCCATCCAATGGCGCATCCAAAGTTATATAAGCCGCATCAATGCCATTAATGTTATCTCCAGTGTAATAATCGTACCATTTTGCTGATGGAAAATAAGCAACTACACTTTGATTTCCTTCATGTACCACGGGTGAGATCAACAGTCCAGAGCCCCATAGGAATTGATAATTAACATTCCACGTCTCAGGATCAGTAGGGAACCTATTGGTTGTTATTTTTAAGATTATTAATGACAATCGTTAAATTTTTTAGTAATAAAATTACTGAACTCGTGTAGTAATGGCCTCGCTACCGTTGATCCTTGAATATGGGCTTGGTGTAATAGGGTATACAAATAAGGCAATAATCGATATCGTTCAGTTAAAGATTTTATTGAAGCGTCTACAACTTGTTGACCCAATGATGGCGGGTCTTGTGGCTAAAGAATTTTAAAATCGCCAAGTGATTCATTTTTTTAACAGTAATAACAGTGTTATTAACTT
Organism: Helicorthomorpha holstii; assembly: GCA_013389785.1. Classification (NCBI taxonomy): domain Eukaryota; kingdom Metazoa; phylum Arthropoda; class Diplopoda; order Polydesmida; family Paradoxosomatidae; genus Helicorthomorpha; species Helicorthomorpha holstii. The sequence goes on along the minus strand of JAAFCF010005931.1, from coordinate 15,073,907 downwards.
GTGTATATACAGTAACTTACAATGCCATCGTCCGAGTTGTGGTTCCGACTAAACGGATAAAATGCTCCAACCTGCATCCATCTTATGCAAAGTTCTTCATAGGCATTTAAGCCATAGCCACAAATGTCAGCTCCAGTCTAATTAATATTAACAATTAGTTTGATCAATTTAAAAAATATTTATAAAATCATTTAATTACGAATGGTACTCCAAAAATGCTGTATTCCATGATTGCTATAGATGAAAGTAACATAATTAAAACAAAATGTAATAAAAATTTGTTCAATATTCAAGAATTTCAAAAATGTTAATTTGCAGCTTTATTTAGTCTAATAAACATCATATTTAACTATTGATAAAATTTTTTACCAATGATTGAAATCCTCATTTGTTGAAATAAGCTGCCATTGTCACCTGACCAATGATGAGCATATCGATTTGTTCCTGGATATTGTGAGCGATTAAGGAGGAATGGCCTTTTTCCCGGAAAATTTAACAGCAAAGCACTACAATAAAATAAATTAAATAAATCTAATAACTAAAAAAAACTTAGAAGGAAATTTAAATGATAACAATTTTATTGTACTTGTGTGTAGTTTTAGCCATGTGATGGCCATAAAGGTTATGAACATCGTAATGCCGTTTTCCATCACTTCTCACAGCATCCATACAAATTGTTTTGGCAAATAGTCGAACTCCAAGCGACTCCAAAATATCTTAAATAAAAATGTAATTAAAAGTCCAACATAAATAATAAACTTATAATAAACAAACGGTTCATTTACGAGGAACATATGGAGGATAATTCCATCTATTATGCTCACAACCACTGGTTGATCCATCAACTAGACTAGCTGGCTCATCTTCATCCTGGGGGAAAAAAACTTTTATTAGAAACAATATTACAAATCACATCAATAAATGAAAATACTAACTGTCCAAAGTCCATCGTATTCTAAGCTTAAATTTTGATATAAATATAAACACTGTTGCGCCCAGTATGACACGGCATTGTCATGAGAAAAATCAGGATAATAAGTAGTTCCTGGACGATGCTAATTTAATTTTACAATATTTAAATGTTATACACCATTATTAAGTTATAAACAGTAGTCTTACGGTTGCTTCCACTATAGTTCCATTTTCATATTTAGTGAACACATCATAAAACATTCCTTGTGAATAAGTGAAATAACTAGGATCCGAATTAGCAATCCCTGGATCCTGAATAAAATACCACTAATTAATAAAGCTAAAACACTAATACAAAATGAGTCAACTTGTAAACGTGTCCATAGAACACTTGTGCGTCATTTATACTTAACAAAAAATCTAAAATAAACTTACAAGAATTAAAACTAAATGTTGACCATGGTCGTGAAGATCGTCAATTAATTCAGGCAAATCAACAAAATTAGATGATAAAGTAAAATCTTTTCGGCCATCCATGTAGTCAATATCAACATACTGAACATCCTAAAATACAATCAAAAATAATTTAAAATCGGTCTAAAATAATTCAAACAATTCATGAATCCTTGTTATGATTTCACCTTGAAAAAGATGATATCAAATAACAATAACACAGAGTTTTATAGCGTTGATTAAAAATGCATAAATTTATCTATACTCGCTTTGTAATGCAAAATGACAATTTAAACTACGAAATAAAACAATTTTTTTGCAGCTATTGTTATTAAAAATATCAGATTGTGTTTTGACAAAATTTAAATTTATTAAAAATTCTTACGTATGGTATACTATTATTTCTCATCCCGTAAACAATGTTTCTCAGATCATCGGTGTTTTTGTAACCATAGCGACTTAATTGAAACCCCAATGACCAATAAGGTGGAAAGTATGGTCGACCTATTAACTAATAAATCAATTGCAGTTAGCAGAATGTAATTATTATATCATAACAGTTTTATTGTTTTTTATGGGAATTGTTTATTGAAATTGAATGCCAATTTTTACCTTAGTTAATTGTTGAACTACATTTTCTGGTGTTGGCCCCAAAAAAATGTAAAAGTCTAAAATGCCACCTATTGACCTATATGTCAACACTTGATCAGGTTGGAGAACAACTTCTATTGTTAAAATTAAACATTATCCAATCATATGTTTATGTAAAGTAAATATAATGATCGATTGAATTACCTAGAGCGTTACTATTTAAAAATAAAACACCATTTGCATTGCCATCATTCTCAACATTCATATAAAATGGTTGAACTCCATACATATTGTACGTATCCTATAAAAAATTGTAAACAAAAATTAATGTCTACAAAAAATTTAACTTTTACGAAATAAATTAAAATCTTCAAATAAAGTTATTTTGTATCAAAAATTACCGTTGGTCCATTTCCTACTGCAAACATGGCCCAAACTTTCCACTCAAAATTATGTCGATAATCATTGTGGGCATTTTCACCAAACCCATATACGTTAGCTGATGGCAATATTGTAGAAATGGTTAAAAACTGGTCAGAAAAGACAAATCCTGGCAAACTGGTATTAAACCTATTTTTAAAAAATAGCCAATGATTAATAAACATACTATTCAAGAAAAAATCCAAACGTACACTGCAGTTTTAGTGGAATTTCTTATGACTGAAATCCCGAATTGTGAATTGCTATTGTAGGATACGTAGTAGTTGGTATTTTCAGCCTTAGATGACGGTTTTGAAATTTCTATTGGAACTTCATATCGAGCAACTTCTGGATCGTAAAACTTTTAAAAAAAATCAAAAAGTCATAATATAAATCGACATTTCACAGGTTTGAATTATACTTGTAATCTAAGAATATTTTCATCCCAAAATTCGACTTTAAGATAAACAATTTCGACATCTGGCGATTCACTTCCATACATGCTAGGATGACTTTTCCGTTGCAGTGGCAAAATGTAACCTAACGGAGTGTCAAAAGTAGTAATTCCGTCATGTTCATATCCGTATCCTTCTGGATAAGTACACCATGGAGCTGACCCTTCTACATTTTCATTAGCAATTGGCATCCACACACATCTGAAATTTAATAACGGCATTCAATTTTCCGAAAATGTTTCTTTGATATTTAAATTTTGAAATATATACCCTCGACTTTCACAAGTTGATTGATCAGCGTTTTGTTCGGGATAACAATCAATTAAAATTTCACTTGAAATTCGATCAAATGAAAGGATTGTTACGATTACCAGCAATATAAAATGAACAACTGTCATCTTCACTAAACTCCAGTATAATTTTATGTTTAGTGTTAAAACATAAAAATAATACTACTCAATAAACCAGTATCTCTCACAAGGTCTTATGTTCAACCATCCGTTTAGAAAAATTGTAATGAGCTTATAGAACCGTAGTTTTAAACATCACTAGTTTGCCAAAACGTCGAAATAAACAGCATAGTGTAAAAACTGTCGGTGCCAAAATAAACGATAATAGTTTTACAATTATATTGATAACGCAATAAATATCAGGGCCAGTTATCATTTTGTTAGATTTTAACCTGTGACTTTTCATTTTTATATCAATCCCCATTTTAGACTATCAATAATAATCAGAAAAGACAAGTTTGACTCGTATATTAATAGTACACCTAACATAAAATCAGAAAACGTTAACTTTAAACCGAAAATACGTTAATTAAAAATAATTTTTATTTCGTGGACAAAAGGTAAATTCAAATTCAAAACACTCAGCTTCAAAACCTTATAAATGAAATTGATTAGTGTTACAACTACTTAAACATCATTAAAAACAAATTTTAGATAAACCTGTGAAGCTGCGTTGTAATTGACATTTGATGAATCCAATACGTCTCCATCAACAGTGATGGAAACTCTACTTCCACCATTTATCCCATACACAGTAACCGTGTCAAGTGGAGTGGACATAGTTAAACCATTGCTCAGTACAATAATGTTCAATGTGTCCTATAAACATAATCCAAACCAATCATTTAATACTCTATAAAACGTCAAACAAAAATTCGAAATAAAGTTACTTGATCAAAGGAGAACTGCAGTTGATTAAACAACCCTTTAATATCTGCTTGATAAGTAATTCCATCATCCCAATACAAAAGTCCATCAGCTTTGTTTTGTTCATTGAGAGCCACAAGCAAACCCATAGGATTTTCACGGCTAGCAAGTAATAATAAACATCTCTCCATTAGTAACTACTTGTATTTTTAATAGGAATAATTGAAGAGAACCTGAGCGTTGTAGTAACTGCTGGCTCTTGTATAGGAATAATGGTTCCTCCTCTAACATGTAGTGGAATATAGCCATCCAAAGGAGCATCCAGCGTTGCGTGCAAAGGATCAACTCCATTAATATTAATTCCACTATAGTAATCATACCATTTAGCTGCAGGGAAATAAGCATCAACGGTCGTTGATCCTTCATAGACAGCAGGCGATATCAAAAGTCCAGAACCCCAGAGAAATTGAAAACTAACGTTTCTTGTTTGAATATCTGAAGGAAATCTAATTACACAACGCAATTTAGTAAATTATTTATTTTTAGAAACAATAAAACAAAGGAGATGTGACTTTACTCAAAGAAAAGTGGTCTAATCACAGTCGATCCAGTTGTGTGTGCCAAATACAACAAAGTGTAGAGATGAGGAAGCAGTCGATATCGTTCGTTCAAGTTCTTTATCGACGTGTCAATTACGGATTGATTAAGAGAAGGAGGATCTTGGGCCTTTGAACAAAATTGAATGTGCTATTTAGTGATCCATACTATGACTATAAACTGTCATTTATAGTTGTGTTTATACCCGCCAACCCAGAGCGTTATGATTTCGGGAAAATGAATAAAATGCTCCCAGTTGCATCCACCTTGCACATAATTCGTCGGTTGTATCTAGACTAAAACCACAGATATCAGCTCCAACCTAATAAAAAGATTCAAATTAGGAATGATATTATTAAAATTAAATTAATATTGGAATTACAAATGGGATACCAAAGATGTTATACTCTTGAATTCCTGTTGAAATATTAATCAGAATGATTATAAATGAGTTGTACAAATATTAAAATGGTCTTTGTACCAATAATTGAGCCTCTCATTTGTTCAAACGTGCTAGCATTGTCACCTAACCAATGGTGAGCATATGGTGCTGTTCCTGCATATTGTGAACGTGTGAATAAAAACGGTCTCCTCTGAGGAAAAGCAGAAACTAAAGAACTAATTGCATGTATTCTATAACAAGTATTTCTGATAAAAATTATACAAAGTTGATCTTACTTGGATGTTGTCTTAGACATGGTATATCCATACAAACTGTGAACATTGTAATGAAGATCTCCCACCTGTTGCTTAGCGTCCATACAAATCGTTTTAGCAAACAACTTCCCCTTCGAGCCAGACCCTAAAATAGGCGGAGTATATGGAGGATAATTCAGCAAATTATTGTCACAACCAGAAGTTGATCCTGAGACAAAATTCGACGGTTCATTCATATCCTTTATAATTATACAGTACAAAACACCCATGTTAAGCAATAATTATTCATTATCATAGCTTTCACATAACTTACAATCCATAATCCGTCGTATTCAACGCTGAGATTTTTATACAGATAAATACACTGCTCTGTCCAATAAGCAAGTGCATTTTCGTGTGAAAAATCGGGAAAATGAACATTTCCTGGCCAAACCTGTCAAAAATTCAAAATTAAACTCTTACAAAAAACAAAACAGTTTTTAGGTTACATTTGCTTCCAAATAGGAACCGTTTGCTGCCTTGATAAAAACGTCGTAAAATAATCCCTGTTGGTATGCGTAATAATCGGATCCAGAATTAGCAATTCCTGCATCCTATACAGTATAAATATGGTGTAAAATGTGAATGTACTGATACAATAAATAAAAAGGCTCTCTAAACTTACAAGTATCGCAATGTAGCGTTGTCCGTGATCGTGTAAATCTTGTATAACGTCTGGAAGATCAGCAAAATCGGTTTTAGATAACGTAAAATCTCTGTAACTGTCCATGTAATCGATATCAGTGTATTGAACATCCTAAAATCGATAGTCATTTATGTTTTTGACTGCCAATTTTCTTAGAAAATAAAAGAAACAATTACATAAGGTATACTGTAGTTTCTCATCCCATTAATGACATTTCTTAATTCATTGGTATCGGCATATCCCCAACGACTTAGCTGGAACCCCAATGACCAATAAGGTGGCATATATTGACGCCCAACTAACTGTAAAAATTCATTCATTTTATGGTAAATATTTTGCTGTACCGGGTATGTATAAAGATGGTGATTATTAATAAAAACCTGTGTGTATTGTTGCACAACTTTGTCGGGTGTTGGTCCTAAAAATATGTAAAAATCCAAAATGCCTCCAATTGTCCAATAAGTAAGAGCTGGTGCTGGTTGCAGTTCAATTTCTAATCAGATTTGAATGTTGTTATTTTATGGGAAACAAAATAATTTTTTGAATAATCTCCATAATACCCAAGGCGTTGCTGTTTAATAAGAAAACTCCATTCGCATTTCCATCTTCTTCAACATTCATATAAAACGGTTGAACTCCATACAAATTAACAGGAATCTGTCAAACAAAAAAGAAAATAAGCGTTTTATTATAACTTAGCATAAACCAAATAAATCCAGAACCTCCGGTCCCATATCGCAAGAAAACATAGTCCAATCTTCCCAATTTAAATCGTGTCGAAGATATTGATGATCATTCTTACCGAAACCATAAACATTTGAAGAAGAAAGTTTAGTAGTAAGTGTCAAAAACTGCTCGGAGAAAACAAATCCAGGTAATTGAGTATCAAAACTAAAAAAAAATAGAAATGAAATACTTCACAATGTTTACATTTCCAACAATGATAATCTTTAAAATTTACACGTGGGTTCCAGTGGAATTCCTAATTACTGCGATGCCAAATTGTGGACTGGTGACGTGAGTAACATAGTAATTAGTGTTGGTGGCTCTGAAAGACGGTGGATTAATGTTCAGAGGAACTTCATATCGAGCATTATTTGGATCGTAAAACTAGTTATAAAATACATTGCTTAAATTTACAGTGAATAATTCAAGTTAAAGACATTAAAGATAATTTTAATTTACTTTTAATCGAAGAATATTTTCATCCCAAAACTCAACGCTAAGATAAATCGTGCTGACATCTGGCGAATCACTGCCATACATGCTTGGCTGGTTCTTTCTAGTTAAAGGTAAAATGTAACCCAGTGGAGTATCGATCACAGTAACTCCATCATGCTCGTATCCATATCCTTCAGGGTAAGTGCACAATGGCGCAGATACAGCTGAACGTGTATTACCAGGTTCACTCCAAGTACATCTAAATTAAACAAAACTACAGTAGTTTCAATATAATATAAAAAAATTTTAATTTCGGAATCCAACCCTCTAGCTTCACACGTAGACTGATTAGCGTCTTCTTCTCTGTTACAATCAACCAGAACCTGTGCTTTAGACGCCACTGAGCAACACAGTAGTGCTAAAAGTTTAAACCACATTTCCGAGTTCATTATTAAAATCCAAGAAATAACTGAATCAAGTTTTCCACACTTGTTGCTTTTATATCAATCTGTTATCTAATATTATCCAATTACTTATTTGATTATTTTTATCATAGATAAAAATCGTTTTGTTATTATCTGATTACTACACGCAACGTCTAAGAAATTAATAAAATATTAATAGTCGAGTTTCTATTGAAAAATGATAAAAAGTCGAAATTTTTAGTATTTGTCTAGTTGTTAAAACGATGATAAAAAACCAAAATCAACGTCAAACTAATAATTAGTATTTACACGCAATTAAATTGATGGCCAGTTTCGTGTGTATAATTCTCGTTCGATAAAAACAAAATCCCATCTCAATGTAACTCAATGAATTTAAATGTTAATTATTTATTGTAATTAATAACAAGCTGCCAAAACGTAATACAACTGGAAAGTTATGATATTATAAGTAGATTACGAACTTTATTCTCGTATGTCAACTTTCGCTTAAAAAACATTTAACTAGAAATAACTTTTATTTCGTGGACGAAAGGTAAATTCAAATTCAAACCACTCAGCTTCAAAACCTTTAAATCAAATTGGTTAGTGTTGCAACTACTTAATCATCATTAAAAATAATTATTAGACAAACCTGTGAATTTACGTTGTAATTTACATTTGATGAATCCAATACGTTTCCATCAACAGTGATGGAAATTGTACTTCCAGCATTTATTCCATACACAGTTACAGTGTCGAGTGGAGTAGACATTGTTAAACCATTGTTCAGTACAATAATGTTTAATGTGTCCTTAAAAATAATCCAAACTTATCATTTAATCCTCTATAACACGTCAGAAAATGTTCAAAATATAGTTACCTGATCAAAGGAGAACTGCAACTGATTAAACAACCCTGTAATATCTGATTGATAAGTAGTTCCATCATCCCAATACAAAAGTCCATTAGCTTTGCCTTGTTCATCGAGAGCCACAAGCAAACCCATGGGATTTTCACGGCTAACAAATAATAATAAACATCTCCTCATTCATAACAACTTGATTCTTTAATATAAATTATTGAACCGTACCTGAGCGTTGTAGTAACTGCTGGTTCTTGTGTAGGAATAATAGTTCCTCCTCTGACATGTAGTGGAATATAACCATCCAAAGGAGCATCCAACGTTGCGTGCAAAGGATTAACTCCATTAATATTGCTTCCACTATAGTAATCATACCATTTAGCTGCTGGGAAATAAGCATCAACGGTTTTGGATCCTTCATAGACAGCTGGAGACACCAAAAGACCAGAACCCCAGAGAAATTGGAACGATATATTCCAAGTTTGATTATCAGAGGGAAATCTGTTTATAAAGGAAAACAAATTCCTCTATTTGTTTTTATCAATAATATAAAATAAAGCTAATTAACGGTTTTTATACTCAAAGAAAAGCGGTCTAGTCACAGTCGATCCAGTTGTGTGTGCCAAGTACAACAAAGTGTAAAGATGAGGAAGCAGTCGATATCGTTCATTCAAATTTTTAAGCGATGCATCAATTACAGTCTGATTAAGAGATGGAGGATCTTGTGCCTAGTTAAATTGGTACGATAGCTTTAATGATATATTTACTGAGTGATAGTTTTGATTATTTGCATACCCTATTGTCGATGGCGTTATGATTTCGAGAAAATGAATAAAATGCTCCCAGCTGCATCCACCTTGCACATAATTCATCGGTTGTATCTCCACCAAAACCACAGATATCAGCACCAACCTACATTTAAAGTACAAAATTACTGCATGTTATCTTTAAAATTAAGTAAATAAAATCGTTACAAATGGGATTCCAAAAATGTTGTACTCTTGAATTCCTATTAACCATTTTTAATAGTTTATGTAAAAAATAAATACTTGTTAAAACTTAGTTTAATTACCAACGATCGAGTCTCTCAACTGTTCAAATGTGCTTTCATTATCTCCTAACCAATGGTGGGCATAAGGTGCCGTGCCTGGATATTGCGAACGTGTAAATACAAACGGTCTCCTCTGAGGAAACGCAGAAACTAAAGCACTAATTGCATGTATTTTTTTAAAAAATGTCTGAACGAAATTATACAAAATTGATCTTACTTGGATGTTGTTTTGGACATTGTATATCCATACAAACTATGAACATTGTAGTGAAGATCTCCCACCTGTTGCTTAGCGTCCATACAAATTGTTTTATCAATTAGTTTCCCCTCTGGAGCAGAACCTAATATTGGTGGACAATATGGGGGATAATTCAACAGATTATGTTCACAGCCAGTAGTTGAGCCTGGGACAAAACTCGAAGGTTCATTCATGTCCTTTATAAAATCATACGGTAAAAATCGAATGTTAGAAACTATTTTTAATTTTCACTTTACGTAACTTACAATCCATATTCCGTCATATTCAACGCTGAGATTTTTATACAGATAAAGACACTGTTCTGTCCAATAAACCAGTGCATTTTCATGCGTAAAATCGGGATAATGAACATTTCCTGGCCAAACCTGTCAAGAATAACCAAAAAATTCGAATTTGAGAAAACACTTGCTGACCAGTTATATTGAGATCAGCAATGTCGAAGTCACATTCGTTTGGGTGTTCCCATAACCAAAAGATCAGCTGATCAACTTAGTGGTTTAAAATTACAATTGTTGTATAATTACTACTACATTTAATTATGATTTGTAACTTATTTTCATTCTTACATTTCCTTCCAAATATGAGCCGTTTGCTGCTTTGATAAAAACATCGTGAAATAATCCCTGTGTGTACGCGTAATAGTTGGAATCGAAGTTGGCAATTCCTGCATCCTATACAGTAAAAGTTAAATCATTTATTAGCTTTGCTAAAAGCTAGAATAAGAATGATCTATGCTTACAATTATAGGAATATAACGTTGTCCGTGATCGTGTAAATCTTGTATAACTTCTGGAAGATCTGCAAATGTTGTTTTCGACAGCGTAAAATCTTTATAACCGTCCATGTAATCGATATCAGTGTATTGAACATCCTAAAATGAATTCACAGCTATGATTTATACAGTCAATTATTTCAGAAAATAAAGTGGGCATTTACATAAGGTATACTGTAGTTTCTCATTCCGTTAATGACTTTTCTTAATTCATTGGTATCGGCATATCCCCAACGACTTAGCTGGAAACCCAATGACCAATACGGTGGCATATATTGACGTCCAACTAACTGTAAAAATTCATTCATTTTATGGTAAATATTTTACTTCACGTATAAAAATTGTGATTATTAATGAAACCTGAGTGTATTGTTGCACAACTTTGTCGGGTGTTGGTCCTAAAAATATGTAAAAATCCAAAATGCCTCCAATTGTCCAATAAGTAAGTGCTGGCGCAGGTTGCAATTCAATTTCTAATCAGATTTAAATGTCGTTATTTTATAGCAAAATAAAATAATTTTTTTAATAAACTACCCATGGCGTTGCTGTTTAATAGGAAAATTCCATTGGCATTTCCATCTTCTTCAACATTCATATAAAACGGTTGAACTCCATACAAATTGTCAGGAGTCTGAAAAATAGCGATTTACTGCGTCAAAATGACATGAAGGATTTTCTTAGTCAGTTCAAAGTACTTGAGGTCCAGTATCACGAGTGAACATTGTCCAATCTTCCCAATTCAAGTCGTGTCGTAGATTATGGTGTTCATGCTCACCAAAACCATAAATATTTAAGGAAGAAAGTTTAGTTGAAAGTGTCAGAAATTGTTCAGAGAAAGTAAACCCAGGTAACTGAGTATCAAAACTAATAAAATATAACCAAATTAGTGACTTTACGACATCATTTCTGTTAAAAACAATTAAAATCGTTAAGTTTACACTTTAGTTCCAGTGGAATTCCTAATTACTGCGATGCCAAATTGTGGACTGGTGACGTGAGTAACATAGTAATTAGTGTTGGTGGCTCTGGAAGACGGTGGATTAATATTCAGAGGAACTTCATATCGAGCATTATTTGGATCATAAAACTACAGTTATAAAACATACAGTATTGGTTAAGTTTACGACTATTTAGGACACTAAAGATCATTTTAATTTACTTTTAATCGGAGAATATCTTCAGCCCAAAATTCAACGCTGAGATAAACCGTGTTGACATCTGGCGAGTCACTGCCATACATACTTGGCTGGTTCTTTCTTGTTAAAGGTAAAATGTAACCCAGTGGAGTATCGATCACAGTAACTCCATCATGTTCGTATCCATATCCGTCAGGGTAAGTGCACCAAGGAGCAGATACAGCTGAAATTTGGTTGTCAAGTTGATTCCAGATACATCTAAATAAACCATGTTTCAATTAAACTGCAAAATTAAGAAACACGTTACTGTTATTCTGGTAACCAACCCTCTAGCTTCACATTTTTCCTGTGTAGCAACTGGTTCTCTGTAGCAATCGACCAGAACCTGAGCTTTGGACACCGCTGAACAACATAGTAGCAATAGTGAAAGTGTGAACTGTAGTATTCATTGTTGATATTGAACTTTGTAAATTATTCATTTCAT
>JAAFCF010005931.1:15034908-15061820 GCA_013389785.1 Helicorthomorpha holstii | reverse complement strand
GAAGTTAATTCTAACTTGGCCAATATTTCCATAAGGCCAACACTACAAACTGGCGACGAGGAAAACAAATTGCTTTTCATCGGAAATTTTTTGGGAAATATTTTACAAGTTTTGATACATTTATACTTCATTGTCTAGTACAATTTTTCTACAAGTTTTTGGTACAGTTTACATTCTTATTTATTGTAAATTTTTGTAAAAATTTTTCTTAATCATTCCCAAAATAATTTCAACGGATTTTCTCTGCAGTTGTTGTTTTCCAAGGTTGATTTGACCTTTACAACGTTACAACATTACATGTTGCAGTCAGTTATACAGTTTTTCTCAGTACATGCATTTTTCGAATTCTCCATTTTGAATTTGGGAATTTGTCTGTTATTTCATGGCAAGTTTTTGCTCCAGTCTCCTTCAACTTCTACTTCCCAGTCCATTCCAAGATATAATCTTAAAATTAGATATTTTGAACCTCTGGTTGATGGACCACATGATGACATCGCTCTTCAGTGGGAAGAATGGATCGAGTTTTTTGAGGACGCATTGGATCTGCATGGCATTGTGGAAGATAACCACAAGAAGAAATCACTATTTTATTTTGGCGGTATTTGGCTGAAACGAAAATATAAACATCTAATAAATTCAGACTTCGCCAACGACACTTATGATGATGTGAAGACAAAACTAACTGATTCCTTTAACGAACGTCGAAATTTAATTTTTGAGGAATACATGGTTAGGAAAACCACACAACGGCCAGATGAAAGCTTCACCGATTTTCTGGGACGATTACAGTCTTTAGCTGCTCGTTGCAAGTTAAATGACACTCAACTATTATCCGCACATGATCGATTGGTTATTTTAACAGCTTTGTTAAACACTCACAACAATCGTATCAGAGTCCATGCTCTTGAAGCTGCATCTTTGACCGTGGAATCACTTCTACGTCTTGCACAGTCCATTGAGTCTGCATCTTATCAGTCCAGCTTATATGGAGCTGAATACGCTCATAATCCAAAAGCCGAAGTGAAAGTTGAAAAAGTTTCTAAGCATTACAAACCTTCAAAACACTTTCCTAAGTCGAACTCCATTGGCAATACGCCTAAAGTCCAGAAAGATTTCACCAGCCGAAATTTCCAATGCTATGGCTGTGGGAATCCTACACCCCATAGTGGAGGAAGAACCCAATGTCCTGCTGCAAATAAGAAATGCAACAAATGTGGCAAATCCGGACACTTTGCGAAAGTTTGTCGTTCAAAGAAGGGAAATGAAGTCAAAGTTGTCGAGGGGACAAGTTCATCCGAGTCTTCAGATGAGTTCTCCACTGACTACTCTAAAGTTTCCAGTTCTAAGTCGGCATTTGCATTGTCTGTTTCCAGTGTTTCCGATCGTCCAATGACTACCATTCTATTGAACAATGTAGCTATTGAGATGCTAGTTGACACAGGAGCAGATATTTCCGTAATTTCCAAGAAAACTTGGAAAAGAATTGGTTGTCCTTTACTTAAAGAGTCAAAAGCTCAACTTAAAGCTTATGGCAAATCCACGACTATTCCTGTAATGGGAAAGACCACTATTGAAGCTAAGAAACATACAAAAACCATAAAATTACCTGTTTTTGTGACTTCTTTAAAGTCAGCCCAATCCATTTTGTCCAGATCCGCTGCAGAACAGTTGCAGTTGCTAACTCTGAATTTGGATGAGGTGCATACTACCTTTGATGTTACCAAGCAATATCCAGAACTGTGTAGTGGCCTTGGTTGTTATAAAGGTCCTCCAGTCAAACTTTACGTTGATCCTGAAGTTCCTCCTGTAGCAATTATGAATAGGAGAATTCCATTTCATCTACGCTCCGCTGTCGAGGCAGAACTTTTACGTCTTGCCGAAATGGACATTATCGAAAAAGTTCATGTTCCGTCTGATTGGGTATCTCCTGTTGTATTAGTTCCCAAGCCGGATGGTAAAGTCCGTTTGTGCATTGACATGCGACAACCGAATAAAGCTATTCGTCGATTTCATCACCAGATGCCTACTCTGGAAGATTTCATTGTCGAGTTTTCTGGTTGTTCTATATTTTCTAAAATAGATCTCAACGAGGGTTACCATCAACTTTTGTTAGATGAGTCTTCCCGAGCTTTAACTACCTTTGCTACACATGCTGGCGTTTGGCGCTACAAAAGGTTAAACTTTGGTGTCAACACGGCAACCGAAGTATTTCAAAAAGTTATCGAGTCAGTTCTTCCGAAACTTCCAGCTGTAAAGAACGAGGTTGATGACATTCTGATTGGTGGCACAACTCAGAAGGAGCACGACTTCCGATTACACAAAGTTCTTGAGGCACTCAAGGATGCTGGTTTTACTATTAAGACAGAAAAATGTGAATTTAACAAGACAAGTGTTAAATTTCTGGGTCACCACTTTTCCAAACAAGGAGTCGCAATGGACCCCGGAAGGGTACAGAACTTGATGAAGTTACCAATTCCTGAAACCCCTGACGAGGTTAGAAGTGCACTTGGCATGATTGGTTATTGTGCAAAATTTTTGCCAAATCTTGCTACAGTTGCCGAGCCTTTGCGACGTTTAACTAGATCTACAACACCTTTCCAATGGGGGAAAGAGCAAAACCAAGCATGGCATGAAATTCAAAATCTACTGAATTCTGCTCCAACCTTGGCATTCTTTAATCCTCATTGGGAGACGCAACTAATCACCGATGCCAGTCCTATTGGTATAGGAGCATTGCTGTTACAAACAAATGGCCAACGCTCTAGAATCTGTTCTTTCTACAGTCGTTCACTATCCGATGTTGAAAGAAGATATAGTCAGATTGAACGAGAGTTGCTGGCTATTGCAATGTCAATTGAACATTTTAAGACTTACCTACTTGGACGAAAATTTACCGTTTGCACCGATCATCAGCCTTTGGTGACTATTGTCTCCAACCATCGTGATAAAGTATCACCACGCATTCAGAGGCTGTTGCTTCGCTTGCAGAGTTACCAATTTGACATGCTTCATATCAAGGGTGATGGTAATCCAGCTGATTACCTCAGCCGACACCCGCTAAGATCTCCTAAAAGATCCACTTTTCTTGGCATGGAACATTTCATTTCCTCACTTGAGCAGGTGTGTGTTCCAACGTCATTGACTTTAGCTGATTTCAAGAAGGCTACGGCTAAAGATCCTGTTCTCCAAACTTTAATTCAATTGTTGAGAGATGACTCTGGCGACATTTTGAAAAAGAACAAACAAAATGTTGAACTCCGCCCATACCTCCAGCATTTGGATGAATTTTCCATCACTGAGGCTGGAACTGTCTTGCGAGGCGCTTCCCTGGTAGTACCCAAGTGTCTTCAACCTACGGTTCTAGACATTGTCCACAAAAGCCATCAGGGAATTGTAAAGACCAAACAGTTGCTCCGGTCTAAGGTCTGGTTTCCATCTATTGACCGCTCCGTGGAAAATTTGGTGCGAAACTGCCCGAAATGCCAGTTGGTTTCGGCAAAACAAAAAGATCTACCTATTGTCTTAACACCTTTTCCTAGAAGACCCTGGGCAGCTGTGGCCATTGACTTTGCTCATTTGGGAGTTGGAAAATATTTATTCATTGGTGTCGACATGTACTCCAAATATCCATTTGTAAAATTTGTCGGTTCCACATCTTTTCATGCCGTGGAAGAGGCTTTGGATGAACAATTTTCCATTTGGGGCCTTCCAGACATTATTTTTACTGATAATGGTCCTCCCTTTTCATCTCATGAGTTCAAACACTATTTGGAAACAAACGGCATTGGCCATCGTCCATCCATTCCATTATGGCCGCAATCAAATGGTCAGGTTGAGAGATTCATACGGTCTTTGAAGAAAATGATCAAAATCTCAACTGAGGAGGCCGAGAACTTAAAAAAGAACATAAACACTTTTCTTTTGTATCATCGAAACACTCCTCAGCGGTCTACTGGCCAGTCTCCTTCTTCTATTTTGTTCAACTATACTCCTAGAACTCCATTTTCTCCAGGAGAGGGACTTTCTCCAGAGGAGGATTGCAAAATCAGAGCCAATGTGGAATCTGAGCAGGAGAAACAGGAAATGTATGCAAATGTTTCTCGTGACGCCGCTTCTCTCCCTCCAGTGGTTCCAGGACAGGAAGTGTTGGTAAAAAGAGATAATCCAACCACAACCCAGTCCCCATGGTCCTCAGAGAGACACACAGTAGTTGATGTGTCCGGCGCTAAAGTTCGTGTTGAAAATGATGGTCGAGAAGTTTGCCGTCATAGGACTTTGATAAAGCCCTTGGTTCCAAGTTCTATAATTGGAGATGAAGTGCATCTTGAAGCTGGTGACGCTGTGTCTAGAAGTGCTGTTCCTGATTTGGTTACTTCTGGTAATTTGGTTCCATCTCCATCGGTTCCGGTGATTTTGCCTACTGGTGTGACTCCAAAGGGAATACCTAGATTGCAGCGTGCCACAAGAGGACAGTTGCCAGTTCGATTTAAGGACTTCCAGATGTAACAAGTTTTTGTTTATTTTTGTTGAAAACAAGTTGTGTAAAATTTTTATTTAAAGTCTGGGAGAGTTGTAGTATTCATTGTTGATATTGAACTTTGTAAATTATTCATTTCATATGCAAATTGTATATTGTGTAATGGTTCTGTTGGGCAAGGTTCATTTTGCTTATTTCAGTCGTTGTAACCTGTTGGTTAAATTGTTAGTCACTTGCCAAACAGACGTGCTGCTGACAACATGTAACTCCGTATTAAAAGAATCTAACAACAAATGCTGCATGCGGGAAGTTAATTCTAACTTGGCCAATATTTCCATAAGGCCAACACTACATGAACCACATTATTTAGTTTAATATTAAAGCTGCAAAATTTTATGAGTCGGCTTTTAGACACTTTGGTTGCATTTATATCATTTTTTTTATCTAATGCAATTCAATTTCCAAGGTTGTGCTATGCGATTATTTTTATCACAGATAAAATCATTTTGTCACTATGTCATCACATGTTAAGTCTGCCAAAATAATAGAAAAATAATAGAATTATATGGGTGTTGATAAATTAAATTGCAAAATTGAATGTCGAAATTTTTTATTATTTTTTGTTGTTAGCCTTTGATAGGTTGTCTACAAAAGTTACTATAGTTCAAACTTGTCTAAATGTCGAGTGATGATTATAAATTATAATGTATGAAGTGGCTTTTACAAAAACCGGAAATACTATTTGAAAAAAATAAAATAGTGACTGAAAGATTGCAATCAGTGCCAAACTAAGAATTTATATTTCGGACAAGCAAATTAGGACAATTTACAACCTTTTTTTTTTTTTTTAAATGTTCAATTTATGACTAGATTGACCGCCATTCCTCTACTTTCTCATCTCGAACGGGTTATTTATTTTATTAATAAATTCAAAAAAAAATCATAATTTCCACCTACTAATTTCACATTCTTAGCTAATTGCGTTATTCTTTTCATCCTAATTATTACTATATTAAGTCAAATTAATTGACGTTTAATTTTGGCAATTAAATAATAAACAATCGCCATTGCTACAGCCAAAAAATTGTTAGACGACAATCGATTGATATTTTTAGATTTCGATATGCATAAATAAATAAATAATTTTTTTTATAAACTCAAAAGTTTTCTATAGTATTATAAACTTAGAGGTGTGGTCTCTAACATAATATACTAAAGTAGGCACAAAATTATAAAGTAAACTGACATCTATATTTAAAATAACAACCGTTTGAAGCCACTTTAATATGGTATAAGAAATTCAATTAATATTTCATTTGAAACTACTGTACTGAAATACTTGAAATAATACAGGAGCCACTACACACATTTTCATTAAATCAATTGGCAATTTGACAGCATTGATGATAACAACAATGAGATAAATCGACATACTGTAAGTAGTTCTAGTATAATGTTATTGGTAATTATTTAGTCACAAGTAACACTTTAAAAAGGTGATAAATGCTTTAGAAAAAGAAAATAGTAAAGTGTTATTAACTTGTAATATTTAGTCAGAAAGTTTTCAACATTATTGTTCAAGTGGAGGCGTCGTATCCCTTCACATTAATATTTAAAAAAATATATTACCAATAAATTTTGAATAAACTTAATAGCTTTAGACTAGAATTTTAATTCAATCATTTAAAAAATTAATGATCTTGTTTTTTTTTAATTAATAACAGAGGTGATATTCGGTGTAGTATTTTCCGGATTTGACAGCAGTTTAATCGTACTAGGTCAGGATTTTAAGATCTAAATTTAAGCTTTGAGAAGATCAAATAGTCTTTTAAGGCACTAATCTAGAATTTTAAAAAATTAATTATTCAATTGTATATACCAATTTTCCTATAAGAAGCTAAAATTATCTTTTAAGAAGCTAGAATTGTCTCTTTCAAAGCCAAAATTTCAAACTTTTAAACCAAGTGTGGTTTGAGGTTTTAGAAACCTTCAATTATGTATCATTTGGGCTCTAAATTAGGTTTTAAAATATTTCTAATAATAGTATTTTTTTTACTTTAAATCTGTTAAAATTTTATGTAAAATTTCTTGCCCTTGTAAGGTAAATCTTAAATATAAAATCACGACCAATATCGATTAACCATTTCATTGTTAATTTTTTATCAATAAAAAACATACAACATTTTTGGCCGCATTCCTCATAGAGTGTTTCAATATTTTGTTATAAATTTTTTGGTTATTTTATCATGTAAACATCAAAACTTATTTATTGACTAGTTAAGCAAAGTCCCATGACCACTTTTGGCGACCCAGACATTGGCATTACGTACATAATAAATGTGGCGATTATCATATAAATGTAATTTAGTATTCCAAATAAAATTTTAAAATATTCGAAAACTCGAATTGAAATTACAAAAAAAAAACAAAATTAAAAGTTCAGTTGCCACAGCAATCGAACACCACGCAGTTTATATGTTTTTATTAAAATATCAGAAAAACATTCTAAAATATAAATTGGAATTAAGAATATTTTGTAACCATAGTAACCATCACATCCTTAAAATTTGCCATTGCATTAATTTTTATATTGTGTTGATTTTGCTGATAAATTAATTTTTTTTTTGCTTCTAACCCAACGCATTCCATGAGTTTGTTTTTGCCGAAAATCTTAAAAAGTTATAAATTGTAACACTGTATCTAATTTTCTAGGTTATATTTTTTATTTATTTTTTTTACCAATGTCCACTATAATGATTATACACACACGTTGACATCGCCAATCAGCGGCAAGATCTATTTTACTGCCAGTAGTTTCCATTTAATTGTTACACTTTTGGATAATGTTTTCATAATATCGAATTTGAAACACGTACCCAATAAATTGACCAGTCAGAGAGGAGTAACGGTTAATGCCAAATTTACACTGTTATCTCTTCTTTTTTTCTCAAAATAATTGCCATAAAATTGAAGTAGGAAAAATAGTGGAGACACATACAGGGGTGTTTAGTGGGCGGGAACACGTATACTTCTATAAAATAAAAAAAGATTGAGGTGGCCAACCCATATAATATAATATACAAGCGCAAAGGTAAACAAAAGCACACCAGTCTTACTGCAGTGCTCCTCACACAGTGACACACAACGTCTTTCCATCTTAAGAAAACATCAAAATCCATGTGATTTTCAAGCCAACAACTTCAACAAATGGTCATCAGATTAACTCACAGGAAATAATACAAGAAAAACTATGATTTCCCTGGTAAGTCACATATTTTTATTAAGTTATTGCAAATTATTATATTTTTTTTTTTCGTTTATTCACCTTTATTATTTAAACGGATTGCTTCCTACAACTTAAACTACTGTCATTCAAGTTTATTACTTAACTTTAGAAATTATAAAACTTTTAACCTGAATTTTTGCATTTACACAGTTTTACAATTAACTTTAAAGTGATTTTTAGCAAGTAAAAAACATATTAAATGGGAGTTAGAAATTTTCAGGTATAAAATAAAGCCACTAAAAATTAAAATATAAATGGTTAGTTGTATTTAAACTTTGTTGTGTGCTCATTTGCACTGTTTATGCAAGTTTTAAAATCTGCATTTTGCATTGATTAACACTGCCGGTACTGATAATGTTAACACAGACAAGGCAGTTTGACAGCTTTTTTTTGTTGAAATAAATAGATGGCCAACTTTCACTTTAAAAGTTTAAATTTAATGGCTATGTAAGCTCTTTAACCAAAACCAAATCAATTAACTTAAACAAAAAAAACATAAAAACAGTAGTCGGTTATCCATTGACCATTTAACTTAATCGACAAGGTAGTAACTAAAAAAACAATTATACTAATAAAAAAAATACAAGATGTAAACAAGTCTCAATGTCTCAAATCTTAATAGTTATGCCCCATAATTTTCGACTTCAAATAAATTTTTTTTATAAAAATAAAAAAACTTTTTTAAATTTTTTTTTTTACATTATGAAAAAATTTACATGTTTTTATTCATTAATTATAATGTACACGCAACATTGCACACGCCAGTAACCACAAACAAATTACTGCTCTAAATAAAAAAAAAAGTAAGGAGGGTTTCCACAGCAACCATAACAATATTGCTGTGATTTTATAAAATTAAGTAAAAATAACCACAAAAATATTTTTTTAATGTCTCAACCATGTCTGAATACATTCTAGTTATCGAATTGAAATTTAAAAAAAGTAAAATTTCGGTTACCGTACAATTGATACCAAAGTACGTAAAATTTAGTTATCATAGTAACCGAAATACATAAAATGTCGTTTACATTTGAATGTTTGAAAAAGTTTTAAAATTAAAAATTGAGATTGAGAAGAAAAAAGTTTGTTTCAGTTGCCATAGTAACCAAGAAACATTAAGTTTGCAATAGTAATTAAGAATTTTAATTTAGAAAATTTAATAATGAAAGTGAATTTTAAAGTAAACCGTAAATGGTTCCAATAATTTAAAAACGTTTTAAAGAATTTAATACATTGTAAAAAGTTTTTATTTTTCTTGTGGTTTGTAATTAAATTTTATCATTAAATTATACGAAACTAAAAGTTAATTTTTAACAGTGGAATTCTGAATCTCAAAAAAAAAACTTTCAAGTAAACACCGCCAATTTTTTATTTTGTAATTAAAAAAGTTTATATTCTTCCATATACAGTACGATATGAAATTGCAAGTGCTATAATAAATTTAATTCTATCTTTCAAAAAAAAAAAGCTAATGAAAGTTTTAATAAAATTTATTACTTTTCTTAACAAAAAAATTAATTTAATCGGTCACTATTAGAGTGCCTGTAATGTAATATAACGGTGTCAACTTGTTTTTATAATTAAGCAAAATCTAAACAAACAAAAAAAAAATATTTAAAAAAATTAACAAAAAATAGTCATGACATTAATAATAATTATTACAAATTCAATTACGAATTGGAACAAGTACATACAAGTATGAGAGAGAGAAAGCGAGAATATAAAATCCAAATGTCTATTTTTTATGTAACTGAACACACTTCATAGATTAGAAGTTTTCAATTTCCGGGTATTTCAATTTGAACCAGAAACGCAATTCGTCTAATAAACAAAAAATTAACAATGCGTAAGTTAAGTTTAATATAAAAAAAGTTGCTTATATTGTCAGTCACTTTCACTACTATGGCCAACCCCAAAGGACAGTCGAGTTTTTCTAGGTAAACAACTTTTTTAAAAATGCACACTGTTTTTATAATACTTGTACATTAAAAAAATTGAGGATGAGAGAAAAAAAATTGAATGGCAATAATTGAAAGTTGATACTACAGTGACGACACGCATGTATTTATCCCAAATTCCTCACCAAATCAAGTTTGCAAAATAAAAAAATAAAAACTGAATTGTCCTATTTGAAATGTCAAACTTATCTCTCAATCCCCCACCCAACCCTCTCACGGTCTCACCCTCCCCTCATCATAAAATTTCAGCACAAAGTCAAAATTTATTTTAAAATTCAGCAGAAAATAAATTAACCTTAAACTGAGTAATTGTCTGAATTTTAAACAAATATTTAAATAATATAATTGAAGCTTTGTGTGTCATAAAGTTAAGAGGACACGCGAAGATTTTGTAAAGCTTTTGTGAAGCACGAAGAATTGCCAAAACATGTGCCGTAAAATGTTAATCAGATACGGCATGGTTTAAAATGCCTTTGCTCGTTCTTGACAAGACTCGGCGAATCAATTTCATTAAATAAAAAATATAATGCGTTTCAAAATAAATTAACATTAAATACTGCCGATGGTAGATTCACCTATATTTCAAGTTACAAAAAAATAGTCATCTATCATTTCATGGGCTTCATAAGAAAGCACCGCAATTTCATTAAAATCAATGTAATTTTGTATCGTGAACTTCTTGGTACCGGTATCTAAAAAGGCAAATCAGTCCTTTGTAGACTGGGTCCATACAAGATTAGCCACAACCTAGTAGAAATAATCTCGGTCTTGACACTACTGACATTTCCACAAAAAGTTAACTCTACAAGGAGGCCCAGCTCCATTCCTTTTTAAATTGTTAATGAAGTGCGCCATATACAGAGCTCCAGTGAAGCCAAACATTAACTGAATTTCAACAAATTAAATATTTTAAGAAATAATTTTAAAATGTTTAATGTAAGAAATGATTTTACCCCAGTAATTAGACCTCCTTTAACGTAAGTCTTATCATTATCCACATTGAAATACCTAGCCAATAGTATTATTAAACTTCCAGATATAATGTAAGCAACAGAACCAGCAAACGAAAACAGTGGAACCTAAAAAACATCAAGACAATAACTCAAAATTCACTTTTTACTAACAAAATTCACTTTTTACTAACAAAATTTCGTTTGTTACACTTTACAGTATATCTGCAATTGAGCACTGTGTTATGCAAAAACTAATCATTCCAAAACAAAAATAAAAGAAATGAAAATAAAAAATATTGGTTTCAATGGACTTTTGTCTCGTTATTTCTATTGTATTGTTTCATTAAGAACAATATACTGTATAAACGAAACAATTTTACATTGAAGCAGATGCCATCCTGTCTTGTTTTTTTTTAATAATAAAGAAAATTATACATTAAAACATATGCCATTCAGTCTCATTTCTTTAAAAATAATAAAGAAACGAGATAAACATCTATTGCAACCAAGGTAACATTTTAACCAATGTAATTTTACTTTTAATTTCGTTGTGTAATTGTTGCTTTCTGGAATTTTTCAGCATAACAGTGATCAATTATTATTAAGTGATATACCTTTGCGTGTACGAAATTAGGCTGTACAGTATAAAAACAGTTGTGTATTAATTACCAAAACAGTTTTATCAATTTGCTCAAAGTTTATTACACAGACTAGTATTATGACTGGCTCTATGATGAAAGTAAAAGCTGTGCAGGCGACTATGGCTATTCCAAATTCAATGATGCACCTATTATCCGAAATGCCATCACATACAGGTGGTTTATAATATAAAAACAATGCATAGCAAACTATACCCTGACACTACAAATATGATATAAAAAATTTACTTTATTCAATAACTAAATTACCGGTAATCATAAATAGTGTAAAAACGCTTACCAATTTTAAAATTGAAAACCAGAAGTCGGGTGATCTTATCACTTTGGACATATTTGAATTTAATTGTGGCATTTTGCTGGTTTGATTTTAACTAAAGAAGTTTTGAGTTAACTACAGAAAAATTTACTGAAAATATATTTGATATACATTGATTTTTATGTCGTCTACAGGATGGATTATTAAATGATCAATCTTATCTTTGTTAACACGAGCAGATTACAATGGGAATTTTGGAAGTTAATTTTACCAATTTCTAGTCACATCAACAATAATTACAGCACCAATTTTAGATAACGTACAAGTATAAAAGTTAGCTCTTCAAAATTCGTTATTTTATCAAATTAATCTAAAGTGGAAATGAGGAAAGATTTAATCTTATCTTTTAGTTAAATGCTTACTTAATGAAGACAAAATTAGGCAAATTTACAAAGCTATAATACTAAAATACAGCTTGTACTTGTACGAAAAAATCCAGAATCTATGATATAACTTAAAGGTTTTCAGAAATTATAATATCTAAAACTTAAGTTAACATGATGACACAATGTCAAGCTTGCTCAGCAGGACTTTTCACATTTTTCCACCGTCTTTTGTCCTACTTCAAATAGTTTGATGTCCTATTTGAAATTGACATAACACTAAAAACACAGTAAACAAAACCTCAAATTTTACTTTTTAGTAGTATAAAGTCAGTGCATTACTACGAATGGCAATCAACAATTTAACACGTAGTTGCAAAATTTTAGTTGAAATAATAATGCAACACGACAAAGTATCAGCAAGAGATTAACGGGGAAAAGAAAACTAAAGCTGCCTTAGAAACTCAACCATGCGCGGCAGAGTTTATTTCTCCATCGCTCACCCTATGTGCTCTAATTGACCACTAAAAGAAATTAAAACTTAAAAAATTCTTTTAACCTACATTTTTGGTTGGCTAAGTAAACTAAAATATTTTTAAAAAAAACCAAACAAGGAAATATTTTGTTAATAAACAGAAGAAAAAAATTACTTTTCCTCTTAAATAAAACTCGTTTATATGTATAAAAAAAAAGCAGAATTTCACTTTTATGAACTGGTAAAGTGCGATAACAATTCAGACAAGTTCAGAATAAGAAAAAATTCACCACAATTATAAAATCACAAACTGAAATAAGTTACTATAATAACGCTTATTTAACACATAGTACATATAAATTTGGCACAATTTCCCAGTTGCCAAATACTAAAAAAACTAGGAAGCTTTCCAGATTGCAATACATGTTATTACAAAACCATTAATTTCTATTGTTACAGTTATTATTTAGCGTCTTGCTGACGCTTTGTACTGCCACATGGCCTAATAATTACCACCACAATCACCATCAATTACGTCGTTATGATTTTTCAATGGACAGTCGTGATGGTCGTCACGGTTACTCTTACCAATACGGTCGCCCAGACGACAGTGACGTCCGGTTAAAATTTGTATCAACGCCAGCTTACTACTCTTCATCTTACAAAAATGGGGCTCATTCACCAGCTGTTCCTTATAGATACAGGGAGTCGGCACCACAAACGTCATACTCAAGTTATGCCAGCAGACCCACAGCTGAAGCCGTAGCTCGCTTCTCTGACACTTTATACCGAGATCAGGTCCAGCCTTTACCATATAACAAGCCACGAAATGATTATTATCAACCTCAATACACTCAGAAATCACAAACTGACAGATACCAGTTTGATGTTAACGACGATGGATATCGATACAGAACTGTAAACGATTATGGAAGCGACGTTTTCGTTTATTACCAATCAAAAGCAATCCCAGGCTCACAACGTCTCAGTTATATTAGCAATAATTATAATAATCATCAACCATATTATAGAGATAAGTCAGCATCGTATGTTGCGTCAAATAACTATAATAATTACCCGGTTTATAACGATAAATACTCATCAAATGTTAATCAACGTCCCATCAATTATAACAGTGACGATCACGATAATGATGAACATCCACAATTAGACGTACGTGTTGCAACGTCTCAATCACCAAATTACGCTAAAAATAAGCAGCAACATTACACTAATAATTACCAACAAAACCAGTATAATGATCAAAGTCAATCTTATAATTACGCTGCTCCTGCAAATAGCTACCAGCGTCAGGGATTTCGATATTCCTATGTAACTTCACACCCAGCGAGATATAACAGGCCGAAATCTTATAGTTTACCGGTATATCAAAGGCAATATAATAATAATAACAATGGTTATAGACAACAATCTTACGAATCTTATAAACCAAATTACAATAATAATAATAATAAAGGCGATGTTGATTACTTTAATAGCCAATACGACGTTCCATCACAGCCGATTTTAGCAGCTCCTGTCAACTACAACGTCCAGTCACGACCTTTAGCTCAAAATTATGCTACTACATCTTACAATAACTTTTACAATCAGCAACCAAAAAAAATACACTATGGAAATTTAAATAATTATGCGAAATTAGCTGTTAAAAATTACCCAAATTTATCAGATAACGATGAAGTAAAGTTTGTAAACAAGCAGCCGGTTACGCATGCGCAGTATTATGGGAACAACTTTAATTACGCTAACAATGCTGATCACGGTAGTTACACTAATTCTCAAAGCCAGAATTTTGCTGGAATTTTTTATAATAATAATTACGGAAAATCGCAACCGGTTTACGTTCAAAATACGCCGTCGTATAACAGTTACGTTGGAGAAAATAATGGTAATTATGACAGCAGTGGTTACGTTAAACCAACGCTGTCAACTCAAAATTATGAAATTGCGTCAGATGATGATGATGATGATGACTATAAGGACTCGCAACAGCATAGTAATCAATATTCACAAACCTCGAACGACAAAGGTCAATATAACGTCAAAAATCAGCAATATCTATATATGCCGGTTAATAATCATCATCATGACGTTAAATTGCAGCCTCAAACACAAAATTACGCCTCGGCGCCAAACACTAATGATGATCACATAGAAGAGGCAATTGACGTGCGATTTAAGGATAATTCGGCGTTAAAACCAGACGTAATTTCTCGTCCATCTTACAACGTTAAAAGTGCCGGTGACAGCTATTCTTACAAAACTCCATCATCTCAAATACATTATTCCCAAAACAATAGTCCATCGTATCGTAGACCAAACATTCCAGTTTACGTCCCACCATCAGCGAAAAACGTTCCTAGTCGAATTCGTTACGATTCGCCCAATATTAAATCGTCGTATAATCATTACGCCGGGCATATTTTGCGCAACTTTTTACTGGAACAACATGGCGGGTATTATGGTTATAGCTACGATATGGGCAGACCAGGAAGTAATGTTGCGGTTAGCATGTCCTCCAGCTTGGCCGAGAATTATTTGTACAAAAGACACGCCAATTCTGAGGTCCATGACAGTTACATCAGCAGACGAAACGACGATTTAGCGGTTGAAAACAAAAGTGATCTTAGTACGTCACACAGCACTGTAACAGAAACCAAAACTAAAGTAGAATCGCCAGCGCAAACTGTGACAAAACTGAACGTGTCCACTGTCACCGAAAGCAATAAATCTGAAAATTCAACAACTGAAACATCAGTTGAAACAGTAACAATCGGAAAAGTTGAAAAAATTAACGGAAATTCGACTGAGAAATTGAACCCAAAAACAGCTGAAATTAAGGAAACTCTGACTGAGAAATTGGACACAAAAACAGCAGAAGTTAAGGAAACTTTGACTGAGAAATTGGACACAAAAACATCTGAAGTTAAAGAAACTTTAACTGAAAAATTGGATACGAAAACAGCAGAGAGCAGAATTGAAATTGCAAGACCAAAAGGTGATTACGGAAATCATGGAAGTTCAGTTGGTCCAGCAATAAGGCCACTTGAAGAAGAGCAAGAGCGAAAAGTTGAGTTTTTGAACAGTCCAACTGGTGGTTTGAATAGACCCGCTGAAGGCAAGCCAAGTACAGTTGGGGAACCATTTCTTCTTGTCCGAGACCCAACGTTGCCCGACGACAAAGGTCGCCAAGAGTACAAATTACCAGAGCTGACAAATGTCCATACAAAATCCATACATCCGCTCGATAATCAGCCATTGTTTCGTGATTTGTACGCCACGCATCCGGATATCCAGGGATTACTAAATCCATCCAAACATCAGCAGCTTAATGTGATTGGTCTTCCTCATAAATACAGGTTTCAGCATCCGCAAGGGAATGTAAATGGGTTTCGGCCATTTATTTACGAGGGTAACGCTCATCTGAATGGACCTGTTGTGGATATAAATGTGCGAAGAGGAAGTGGACAGTTCAATGATCCATATAAATTTAAGAGAATTTACGACACACATCCGGGAACTGACCGATTGGTTAATCCTGACCAAAATGGGCCACTGAACGTCATTGGACTGCCACATCAATTTCGCTATCCACATCCCAATGGTCATGTAAATGGATTCCGACCACCAGTAGTACCCACTAACCAGTATCTACCAGCACCGGTTGTTGATCATATTTTGGACAAACCGCTTTTACCTAAAGTGGTATTACCAACTGATATTTACGCAGCGACTGGTGGAGGAAATGGAGCTAGTTATATGAATCCTAATGGCGATCAACCATACCATGGAAGGTACAAACGTCAAGTATCATCATCATTACACAGGTAATTACAAGTCATTTTTTGCACCTTGGTAGTTTTTAAAATTTAAATAATCTAATTGAAGACCGTACTAACATTTGTTTTTCTTTTTTTGTAGTCCATCAGACCAAAAGAAAGACCGATTGCCACTGGCTAGATACTCTCAAGGACCAGTGAACTATGTCCGAAACTCCATGTCCAATGTAAAGCCACCGGAAGCAGCTCAAACAATCAGCTATAATCATCCAATGTTACAAACTTACATATCCAAAGCAAAATCATCTTTTCACAACACAGAATTAGACAGCGCAAAGCCAACATTTATTTACACAAGATCAAAATTAAATCCTCAAAAATTTAATTAAAAAAATTACATTTATAGTATTTTGATATTTTCATCTCCCAAAATATTTTCAAACTACATCGAAAACAAAAGATCTCTTCGTGGTGTAAAATGTGTATGGAAAAATGAATTACCACGGTGCCAAAATTAATAATTGGCTATTTTGTGTTTACACATAAGTTAACCTTTGATATTTTTTTTTGCGTTTAATACGTTTACAATATGTCGACTTCTTAAAGAAAACTTACTGTATACTGTATGTTTAACATGGAGATATTTTGTTATCAATTTCATTATTGTAGAATAATTATCATTGACTATTTATTATTGCTATTATCAGATGGGTCATGTTTTGCATTTATGAGATATAACTAACATTCAACAATGTTTTCATTCAAATAAAAACATTTTTCGTTGTCATCTTTAATTATTATTGTTGAATTTTTCTGGTTTTGTTTCCAAATCTCGTAGCTTTCTGCACTCGGTTGGCGTAAGAAGAGCTCTTTTTTACGCAAGTTTCAAATTAAGTTACAAACTAAATTGTTTGTTAATGGTGTCTTACCTTCGTAATGTTTCTAATGAAACGTTAAATCCATGGCGTTTAAGAACTTCATAAGCTTTGCAACATTCGTCGTCTTCAGCTGTATTTAGTCGAACTCCAATTGGCTCAATCATTGGCTCTTCAGTCTTTTAATGTTCCCATAAATAATTATAATTTCGTTAACCTTTAATATTTGGCGATGTAAGCCAGCGTAAATTACCATTTGATTATCACAACCACAATGGAAGTCATCAGTCAAATCTAACGTTGATTCAAAATGGTCGGAAATTACGTCATCTGGTACGTCAATTACGCTACTGTTGTCTATAATTATAAAACCAATTTTATAATATAAAATTATAAATAAATTCTTATCGAAAATTTAGATGTGGTTTCAAGAGATTTTTCTTAATTTTTTTCATTTGTTGATTGGAACCGAACATTTTTTTTTACTGACGTCATCTTATATAAAAATCAATTATTAGAAATTATAATATTAATTATTGATTATTTTGTAAACCGGGCATCTAATTTACGCTGCGTTAGGCATAAACGCAGCCGACGCAAAATGGTTCATCTAAGCGTTATTTAAACTTTCAATGGTCTACTGACGTTATCTTACATCACAATTAGTTATAAAATATTGCAATTTAAATTTTTGGTTTTAAAAAATTAATAAAAATACTCAAAAATTAATAAAAATACTCAAAAATTAATAAAAATACTCAAAAATTAATACAAAATACCAAATAATTAATAAAAATAATCAAACATTACTAAAAATATTCTATCATTGATACAATTACTCAAAAATCAATAAAGTACTCGACAATTTATAAAAAATATTGGGAAATTCATAAAATTACTCAAAATTAATAAATTACCTGGAGTTTCCGATTGAGATGGTGTTTGGGGTGTCAATTCCACTTTCGTTAGTTCCGCACTATTCATTTTTGTATCCGGTCTAAAAATTTCATAGTTAAAACAGTAAATTACAAAAAAATTAATAAAGTTACTTACGTTACAGCTGGCTTATTACTCCGCAACGCACGATTTTTAGCCTGCGCCGTCGATGGCTTTGTTGAACTTGGTTTTGTAGTTGCATTTTTACTGCTATGTTTACCAGTAGCGACTTTTGATTCAGCCTATTAAATAAATTAAATTGTCCACAGTTAAAATAGCATACTGTGTCAAAAATATTGTCCAAGTTTTTTTTATACGTAGTTACTTTGGCTGAATCAGGGACAATCCTTACAGAAATGTGATTAGATGCAGTGTTTTCAAATTGGTTGTTGTCATTGGCGTGATGTCTGGATGCTAAATATAAATTATTAATGTTCATTTTAATCATATTATTGTAAGTAATAATCGATTTTGATTTTCCAGGTGATTTTAGAAATTGGAACAGTTTTTCAAAACTAAGTCAATAAAGAAACGAGACTAAGTCTTATTAGTTACTATGTTATATTTTCCTGTTTTTTATTCCCTTGCATTAAAAAAGTGCTCTAACTTTGAAAATCACCTGGGAGAAATACCAGTAAGTGATTGGAGAACACGTCGTTTGTCTTTATCAAATCCCAGTCTTGAATTCATTTTGCCGTT
Source organism: Helicorthomorpha holstii (assembly GCA_013389785.1). Taxonomy (NCBI): domain Eukaryota; kingdom Metazoa; phylum Arthropoda; class Diplopoda; order Polydesmida; family Paradoxosomatidae; genus Helicorthomorpha; species Helicorthomorpha holstii. The sequence goes on along the minus strand of JAAFCF010005931.1, from coordinate 15,043,063 downwards.
AAATGACAGCAAACTCCCTTTGTTTTTTATTACGCTCTCGTTTACGTCATTGTAAATGGATTCGACGTCACTGGGAACCGGTGAAAGGTCACAAATCATAGTTGGGACATCGCCACAAGGCGAAAATGCCAAATTAGGCTCGGCCGGAGAAATTAGTCCACTAAAATTTGAAACCGCGTTACATTTTAATGCCAAGTACAATAATTATTTCATCCAGATTATTTTTTACCTGGGAGTTTGATTAATGCTCGTAAATAATCGATTATTATTGCTGCTGCCATTTTCTGCCGCTCTTGACGCAGCAACTCCCGCAGCCGAATTGACCGATCTTCGTGCTTTTGCGCTGCCGTCACCCATGCTTTTTTTCCCCGCATTTTGCTTCGATGGCGCTGATTTTGACGGTTTTTTCTTCGATTTTGCGCCGCTGCTGCTTTTTGGCTTTGGCTCGTCCATTTTTAATAACAAATTTCGATGCAATCAAAATGTGTGCAACGTACAAAATTGTAAAAAAAAAAATGATTAATTATTATTAATCCATCTACACGTAGCTGTAAATAAAAATGATGTAAAGTTCAACTTTGTGCAAAGTGCACAAAATCATTTTCAACCACACCTTTCGGAAATGAGAAAGCGAAAATCAATAAAACTAATATACAAGCAACATGCAAAAAACAAAAAAAAAAAACAATAATAATCAATAAAAATACAGTAGAATCCGTTTAACACGAAACGGTTAAGACCGAAATATTTCTTCGTGTTAAGAAACTTTTGTCTCAAACAAACCAGATTAGATAAATTATTTACATTTCAATATATTATGCCATTTGTAAGTTATGTATGCAATTAAGAAAAAAACAATGAAATTTATTTATTTTTTTTTTATAGAACAAACTATATTGATTTTGTATTTGCTTTTATAAACGTATTTGATTTTCTCTACATTTTCGTCGGAGTTATATGCAGTTTGTTCATTCCTAACAGCGAAATCTTTTCGTGTTAAGCAAGTTTTGGATTGTTTTACAAAAAGAAACATATGTAAATGCTTATTCTTTGGTCGCAAAAACAATGTTGTTTTGTGTTAACCGAAATTTGTGTTAAGAGATTTGCGTTGAACGGATTTCACTGTATGTACAAGACATAATCTCAGACATTTCTTTCAAAATAAATAAATAAACCTAAAAAATATATAACTTTTAAAAAAAGATACATTTCAAACACTTAATTTTAAAACGTTTTATTATAAAAAATTCTTGAATACAAATATTGAATTTTTAACCTATGTTTATAATTTACGTGTTTCAACACTATAAATCTACACAGCAGATTTAATCATTAAATCTATTAATAACAAACGAAAAAGAAAAAAAAAAAACAAAACAAATAAAAAACAAATGTTAGGTTTATGCAATCTTGAAATTCAATCAATAAAATGTACAAATATACATAAAAAAATTAGGTTCTTTTTGCTTCCAATGTATTTTTAGTTGATGACGTCAATAGTTGAGTTGTTGATAACGTCAGCAACATTTTCTTTTTATTTGACTAAGAGTAAAATGTCAAAACACTGGTTTGATTTCCTCTAATTAATAAAAATGGGGGCATGTCCTTTGTCAGAATTTCCAGCCATGACATGTATAATGATGTAGGAACACGCTGCTTTCTGGGCATTGGAAGAGTCCTATACATTTAAATAAACATAATTTTAGAAATCAATTTCATCAAAACTTTTTTTTTTTTTTCATAGAATTGTTATTGATTCACTTACATTACAACTAGCGTTGCTTCAGTCGAGTATTCCTTCAGATATTCTCTGATTCTCATGTAACGATTTGACTGTTAAAAAAAATTAATATATATAATAATTAATAATCTCGTAATATAACATTAAATCATAAAAAAGCATTGTCATAACTTGCTAATTTACTTACCCTTTCTTTATGCAAAGTCAATTCGCTGTCACTGATTTTCAAAGACGAATCCTGATTGGTATTTTCCTCTTTAAACTTGTTCAAAATTTCGTTAAATTCGTTTTCAGTGCTCTGTTTTGCTGGTTTTGCTACGTCAGATAAAATGACGACATCGGCACAATCAATACGAAATTTACTCAGTAAAGCGGCCATACTATTTGATTAATAAAAATAATAATTATAACATCATTAAATACTACAATTCCAATAGTGATCAATTACTTTCTCTGCTCTTCTCCAATAGGACTTTGACTGTGAGCCAATGAAAAAATACGTAATTTGCAGTTCATCCAATCTTTTCTTGTGCTCAAAATGTAAGGAATAAGCAGGGTTAGTCCACCATCGTCATACAACCACCAAACATCGATCATCCCCTTCTTTTGTTTATGATGGAACCAATTCATGTTGTCGTAAATTTCTTGAGGAATGTTGTCAGACGACTTGTTTTTCTTCTTCTTGTCTTTCTTGTTATTGTTGTCCAAAGTGTCTAACGAATTTCTAGACTCAGCCGGCACAACTAAAGATTATTAAAAAAAAAATAAATGAAGTTTTCCATTAGACATAATCAAATTTTCCATTAAACATATTTAAATTCTCTCATTATCATACAAAAAATAAATTATTAAAATATACATACGTGATCCAAGAGAGCCTGTGTTCAATTTATTGTTGGATCCTTCCAAAGAAGCTCCAAGACTATCAGTACTAGCTTGACTATGGCGTAACTCAGTTACCGGTACATCAGTAAAGAAGGAATAATCCAGACCTTGTTGCATACGCAAAATTCCAACGGCCAAATGACGATCAAAAGCATCACTAAGTAATAAATCCAAATGTTAATTACCAAGTCTAAAATTGCAAGACTAAGAATTACTTACTGAACAATACTAGCGTATTCAACAACTTCCTGTTCGCTTGTAGTCTGCCAATTATTTTTATAACCAAGTAAAATCATGTTTGGACGCAGTTTTCCAACACCAACAGTCTAAAAATTGTAATTTTGCAATTATTATCATGGTTTTAATGTTAATTTTTATGTTTATGCACTGTACCTGTACAAGAGCTTTGGCTCCTCTCTCAAAGCTTGTTTCCTCAATGGTGCTATAGAAAGCTTTACATTTCCTTTCAAGAAGCCATTCGTATTGACGTTTTGTCAAAGCATTCAGCTCTCTTTGGTAAATTGGAGTTTTAATTACATCCCCACAAATGGTTAAACCAATTGACTTAGTAATATAATAGGAAAAATCGACTAATGGTGGGCGACTAGTAGGGGCCCCAGAATATACTAGAATTTGTGGCCTAAAAATACAACAATGTTAAGTTAGTCATTGTACATAAAAAAATTTGAAATCATTTTACCTGTAGTTTTTAACATGGTCTTCAGTCATTGTTAATTGCTGTGTAGATTGTAATGCATTTTTGTAATGAGCAGCTTGAGTTGATGATCCCCAATTTACATCTATTTAACCACATTAATTATATTAGAAAATAATGCTATGACGTTGCTAATTAAAACTTTATTAATGGTGAAATTACCTGGTTTATTGTAGTAAATGTATGAAAACAAAATGACACTAATGACAAGTGTTGCAATTGACGTTGGATAATCCATAGCAAAAGCAACTCCAAAACAAATAAAAAATCCAGCCAGTCCAACCCATTTGTTCCAATATTTAAAAGATGGTCTGAATCCTACATAAAGTTAAAACCAAATTAGCATTTCTAATAAAACAAATTTTTTTAAAGTCCAATTAGTTGTTATGCAATTGTACCTGGTGATTTTGTAAACGAAGCATAAAATACAGCAATGTTGATCAAGCAAAAAGCAGCCATAAAAAATGTTGACATCAAAGTGGCAATGACGTTCAATTCACCTAAAATAATATTAAGACATTAGTGTTTTATCCATACATTTTATTAATCACAGTAATCTAAATGATGCAACTTACCAATAAGAATAAAACCAACCGCAATGACAAATGTTAAACCGTAGCAGCGATATGGATCATCAGATTTGCCGTATCCCTTACCAAACCAATAAATATACGGATAAATTCGGTCGCGACATAAGGCCTGGAAAATTCTTGGAGCGCCTACTAAGCAAGCTAATGCAGACGATAAAGTTGCTGAGAAATTACCAGCATAAATCAGCCATTTGAAAGCAGAAACAGTCATCAACATCTAAAAACAAAAAACAAAATTAGTCCAAAGTCTATTACAATAGCAACAATTTATGGAAATCATTGAAAATGACAATAATTTCTAGTGTCAATTGCAACCATTTAAAGCGTCCATTGCAATCATTTAAAGTGTCAATTGCAATCGTTTACAGTGTCAATTGCAATCGTTTACAGTGTCAATTGCAATCGTTTACAGTGTCAATTGCAATCGTTTACAGTGTCAATTGTAATCGTTCACAGTGCCAGTTACAATTAATATTGTAATGGTAAAATATTAAGCATAAAATAAGCTGACCTGATAGTAATTTAGAAGTCCAAACTCGCATGAGCCTTCGACAGTAGCATTGCATGGATAAACAGTTCCATTGACATAGTCTGCTTTTCCAGAAGCATCACGTATCACGGTGAATCCCGAAAGTATGGCAAAAAATAAATAACTGCTTGATGTTATGAATATGGCTAGTAAAGTCCCCTTTGGAATTGCAGCTTGAGGGTCCTAAATATTTAAAAAAATATTGCAGCTATCTTTCAGTTTAAAAACTACAAAACAACTTGTTACCTTTAATTCACCGGAAATGTTGGCTCCAGACAAAATACCCGTTACAGATGGGAAATAAACCGAAAAAATGGATAAAAATGTTTCGCCATTTCGATAATCAGACATCGTATTCTGTCTCGCAGTTTCCACTAATAATTACAATTAAAAAAATTAAAACAACTGGAATTTCCCAAATAATTGTTACAGATGAAGAACAATCAAAGTAACATTATTTTTTAATTTTACTTTGATCGTTTTTCACTTATAACCTTCAAAAACAATCATTGAAATTCTCAACAAAAAAAAAACTAAAAGTTATAAATAGAATCAGGCAAATATTAATTAAGTTATTTTTTGTATTAAATGATACATTTTTGAAGGTTAAAAAAGATGCAATACATACAGCTCCATCCAGTAATTCCTTTTGCTTGTCTTTCAACTGTATCTGGCATTAGACTTCCAGCGATGACGTCAGTAATGGCCGTTAGCAAAATAATCAAAAATACGAATTGTGCTTTTTGCTCCCACTCCATTCCAACCACACAAATAATAAGACATAAAATCACTGCCCCAACTCCAATAATTCGAGTATCATTGACAGCTCCATCGACTATTTTTATGTCAAATTCCTGTTTTAACATAAGTTTTTTTTTATTTTACTATTATTAAACTTTCTTTTAATTAGTTATTACCTTTAAAAGATCTCGTAAGGCCTCGCAAAAACCCACAATATTGGTGGCAACTCCCACCATGTTTGCAAAGGCAAAAATAAGACCAATGGCCCCACCAAACTCAGGACCCAGACTTCTGGACAACATGTAATATGTTCCACCTAATTAGAAAAAGAATGTTAAATAAAGCAACAAGAAAACCTCCAATTAACATCAAGACAACTTTTCATTACAGTAAATGCAGTTTAGTCTAGATATTTTATAACAAAAACAAAAAAAGAAAAAGAAATTACCTCCTTTAACTTCTCCATTTGTTGCAATTGCTGATGTCGACAACGCAGTGATGCCAGTAATGAGTGTTGAGAAAAGAATAATGATGCAGGCTTGAACTTAAATAATAATAAAAAATTTCAACATTAAATTGATTATGCATTCATAATTTTGACATGTTAAAATAATTATTGACAAGTATTGCAAGACGTTTGTCTAAGATGCACTTGATAAAGAGTAAATCAGTGAAATTATGTGGAAATCAAACGCCATTGCTACATCTTTGAACATCACATAATAGCAAATACGCGCCATTAAATTGCCACATTCAAGACAACGAATAAATTAACAGTGTAACGAGTAAGTGATAATTGCCAAAACACAAAAAAAAAGTTGAAGGCAACTAATTAATAAATGAAAATATTAAAACAGAAGTGCAAATTAATTCAACAGAAAACGAGTTAATTTGAGTTTTAACTTACTTAGTCCTCCTTGGCCAACCAGCCACGACGTACGTAGAAATAACATAGGCCCCCATAAACTCATCAAATTTAACACCTTAAAAAATAAACAACAAAAAAAATTGGTTAATTAAATTTTCTAACATTATATCGAGAAATATACGGTAAATATTTAGAAAAAAATGTTTTAGTTACCAAAACTCCTTCAATCCAACCAAACTTGACGTGACCATCATGTCCGCCATGGCTCCCTTTTCCACTTTCGACGTCAATTTCATGTCCATCGTTGCCCTAATAAAACACATAAAAATTCATTAATAAAATAATAACGTTTTTATTACTTTTAATTAACGAGTGTAGTGCAAACAGTTTAAATCAAAGTAAAAAGTATTAAATGACTGTTAATGGCATTAATAATTGCTTCAAATGATATAAAAATTATTATTTTATTGCAATAAACTAAAACAAAACAAAACTGGTTTGGACGTCCCAAACATTGATGTCCCTTCCATAGATGATTTTTACAAATTGAAAAACTACCAAAAATATAAAATCATTCTAAGAATTCTTAAGTAAATTATACATATCAGTTACCATGACAACTAAGAAATCTGACACTGCATAAAAACTCTTCTAAAATTCTTTGAAAATTTTCAGTTATCATAACACCCAAATATGCTGACGTAAAAACATTCTAAGTTTAAATTTGGGAGTTAAAAAAATATATTTAAGTTACCATGACAACTAACAAAATCAATTAAAGTTATCATAGCAACCAAAAAACTTGTAGATGAAAAAGTAAACAAAGTTCTCTGCACTATAAACTAACTTATAAAGTCGTAAAAAATCTCAAGAAAAATCATGGCACAAACTTGTTAATTTTTTTATTATATTTCAGAACCCATAAAAACCAAAAATGCTTTTAACATTTTAAGCAAGTAGATTAAGTAATTGTCCGACTTTAATTGGAAAAATACTTTATTGCACTCGTCATAAACCAATGTATAAAAAAACTTTTATGTATTGAAATATTAGCGAGATATTAACAATTAGCTGTTTATTAGATAGCTTTTATTGATTTATTATTTATTTGGATGCTCAGTATTTCAAGTTAAGTGTCTGGGGAAACCATAATTGTCTTAAATGTATGTTATTTTGTAATAGATTTTCCCAATAGTGTTAATGATGTTGTGTGGAACTCCAATTCAGTATTTAAAAAAAACTTGGCAACGGATATATAAAAATACATCGAAATGACATTAAATAATGGTTTTGGCACAGTAGGACTAAAAGCAATCTTTTATTGTTAATATCAAGACAGCTTTTGTTATGCTTGTATTTTAATTTCAAACTCCAAGTACAACAAAGGACAATATTTTGCTGTTGTACACAATAATTAAGTGCAAATGTTTAGCAATTATATTTTAATTTAAAAAAAAATGCATGCTATTTAAGATTGGCTTCATAATAAAATCTAATACAGTAACTACAATGATTAAAATGAAATGACTGAAATGAGCATGTTAGTTTATTAATATTTAAATGTTTCAGTACATTTTTTTTGTATTGGTTTTTCTAATGATTAATAAGTTCTCTGGGCATTATTTTTTAATTAATTCAATCAATCACGTGGTTAAGACTAACTTTTAGAAATCACATGGCCTTATAATGACATTGCAAATTTCGTAAAATAAAATTTTGCATTGCTAGTATTTCATTGACAAGGATCTACAGAGGCAAAATCTTAGATCTACAGTAAAATATACATCCTTAATATTAGTTATAATAAATTGTAGTTATGAAAGCAATGAAAAATTTCAACGAAATAAAATTGAAGGTGATAATTTAACCTTGAAAAATAGTATCCAGAAAAAATAGCACATGTCTACAGTGAAGAAAATAAGGGGAGAAAAATTCTAGAAATTTTCCATTCACATTTCACACACTATTTTTTAACAACACTAATTGTTTTACCCTCCTTAATAATCTCCAAATGACCCATCAACTATTTTAAGACATTAAAGAAAAAAAGTATTGAACTTTACATATTTATAATTACTTCTTCCTG
>JAAFCF010005931.1:14970137-15034898 GCA_013389785.1 Helicorthomorpha holstii | reverse complement strand
TTCAAAACAAAAACTAAATAATCCTGTGAGCAACACTAATTGCTTTACCCTCCTTAATAATCCCCAAATGACCCATTAACGCTTTTTTAAAAATTAAAAAAAAAAGTATTGAACTTTACATATTTATAGCTACCTTCTTCCTGGAAAATTTAGAGGAATTTAAACTAAATTGTTAAAATTCCCTTAACATTTTCAAAACAAAAACTAAATAATTCTGTGAACTTTTCATTGGTTGAAACGTCTTATTTTAAAATTAATTAAATTGTTCTTAATTATTTTTTTATACAAGGAATTAAATTTCAAAATGAGTCGAAAGATTTCAAATTTGATCAATCGAATGTTTTTAAATTCAAACTTTCAAATTTGATAAATCGAATGTTTTTTTTAAATTCAAACTTTCAAATTTATCAAATCGCATGCTTTCATTTAAATTAACTTAGAATCTTGATCGAATAACCAAATTGCATGCAAATAAATGCAAAGTGTCGCCCATACAAAATTATTACTTTCATTTCAATGTTAACTACATTGCTTCATAAAAAAGTAGTTTAATTAATATAAATAATGAATTTTTCGATTGAGTAGGCACAGACAAAGTCACCCATAGTAAATTCTTATCTTAAAATGAAAGTTCCAATGTTATCCTATATTATTTTTTATGGACTACTTAGTATTAATGACCCAGTCAATGCCATTAATGTCAATAATAATAATAATGTATTTTCAATGTTAACAACTTTACTCACATTTTGTTGAACGGTTCCATTATGAAGTTCTTCCAACGTGGGTCTCATACCATGGCTAATGGACCTCGTGTTCCTATAAAGGTCAATTCTAGGCAAAGCTTCCTTGGTAACTTGTCTTAAACTTAGGATATAATTATTATCCGAATTTTGGACATTTTCACTCTGATAATGATGTCCGGAATTATCAGATTCGCCCAAATAAAATCCAGAATTATCGTGCACATTATTCACACTAAAACGCGTTACCGTAACGTCACCGTTACCAGTTTCAGCAACACTACCACTTCTTCCTTCCTTCATCCTCCTGCTTCTTGAACGACTCACACAATTAAAACGACAGAGGGAAAAAGTTTTTCACGCCTGGATCTTGGTTTATATAGCCAAAAATAGAGACCATCAGCAGCGCCACCATCACTCATCTGTGGCATGAATAATTTCACCATTCAGGATTTTTTTTTTTTTTTTTGTGGGGCAATTATACTCATTACACTGGTGCAACAATGTATTAGCAACACACGCCTACTTGTTCAACTTGAATTAATTTCTTTAATAATCATTAATTATTTATTTTTGTTTTAATTTGTAAATGTTAGTTTTGTTAATTGATTTTATTCCAAAACAACCTAATTTACTTTGCTTTATTTTATTTCTTTATTTGGAAATTTCTATTTTTATGAAAATTATTTCATATTTAATAAACTTTTTTCAAATTTAATATATGAAACTTATTTGTTTTATTTTTCAAAATTATTTTTTATTTGTTAAATTTTTTTAAAAAATATTTTATCATTTTTCTCAAATAATTTTTTTAATAAATTTTTATGTTCTTCTTAATTTATTAAAAAAAAATTTTGTATATACTTTATTAGTTTTTAATAATAATTATATTTCTATTGATTGAATAACTTAAATTGATTTTTGATTTTCTGAATTTTCCGTTTTTATCAAATTTTCGTTTGTTTCTAAAAATTTTATATTTGTTTAATTTTTAATATTTTTTAGGTTTCAAAAAAATTAATTGTTATTATTATTGAATGTTTCAAATTAATTTTTTAAATTATTTAAATAATTTTAAATTCACTATCACAGTATTTGTTTAAATATTCTTTTAATAATTTTAAATTCACTATTACAGTATTTGTTTAAATATTCTTTTAATAATAAACTTTTAACTTTATTTTTAAGTCTTCAACTTTGGTTTTAAATCCATAAAAAAAATTTATTTTTTTGATTTTGTATTATTGTATTCTCCACATTAAAGCATTGGCTTTTAATTTAAATCTTTTATAAAAATTAAAAATGAAAAAAATTGCGTTGTAGCCTTTACGATGGCTGCTTTGAAATGGTACGTGGGCAATGACGTCAAACAATCAACGATTAGCAATCGAGACAAAAAGGCCAAATACCGTTGAGTCGACTAACTTGCTACTTCTACTTGCATTATAAAAAAAATCAACCTTTCTCGTATATGTATGGCAAAAAATGCGGTTTCATCCGGCCATAACTGAACACCGAACAAGTCTTATAAAAATAATAAAGAAACAAAAGAAAAGAAAAAACCAGCTGAGAAAGCGTCAGCCAGCGCGCATTTCCAATAAACGATCTGAAAGACAATGAATGTAAAACAGGGTCTTCTTCAACCCCTATTCCTTTACCCCACCATTGGTGGATTTATACCACTGTTTCTCAACGCGATGCCCCATCTAACCCTTTCTAAAAAAAAAAAAAGCTTATGGTTCCCTTAACAAATGCATTTCTTTTAATATTCAACAATTGAATTGTTTACTAAAAAAAACTTGAATTATAGGTTTTAAGAATGTTCAATTAGGTTCCAATTTAGTTAACTTTACTCTCATTGATTCCTTTTACAAGTCAACGTGGGGCGCAACGTGTTTTTGCTTGAAGGAAAGCGTGCAAATGGTGAAATGCTTAATTCTGAGTTCAAATTTTGCATTACCCACTACACTGTGGTGGATACTGACGATGACCCCCTTAAGGAGTAGTCACATTTACTAATTTATTTGATTGCCTTTCCTATTTACGATATTGAACTGTCTATTTTTGCCTCCTTTCTTGAGTAAACAGGCTTTTTCATGAGTGTTTTGGTCGCTCATACCTTGACATGAAGTACAGTCTTAAAGAAAAAAAAGAAGAAAAAAATAAAATGGCTTCAAGGTTTTTTTTTACTTATTTCGAGAATGAGAATCGAAATTTCGCACTACATAATTGTGTATGAACAAACTTTATGTTTAATCACCATCAGTCATGTAATAATGGTGCAAAATGCCATTAAACAAACCCTCCATGTCCTTGGTTATCGTTTCAATCGATCACACAATAGGATTGCATTATACATAGTAATTCAAAAAGAGCTCTTAATTCAAAATTAAAGTCTTAATGACAAAGTTGACGACTAATTAAATAAAATTACGACACTTGTCTTTCTTATCTTCGATATACGAATCTTAACTACCCGGTACGTTATTTCTTAATCGTTGGCAAATGGTTATCAGTTATTGGAGTCATCGATTAACTGGAGCAAACGGAAATCGTTTCGTAACTGTACAAATCATTCTTCAACGCTGGAACAGGACAAGAAAAGTACAATTGGGTCACTTTTCTGTTTTCACATACCCACTGACTCATCACAAAATCAACTTCACTTTTTTAAGATTTTAACAGTTAAACTCCAAAAAAAAAAAGAATTATTTTATTATAATTGCTTACCAAAGCTTTAACAATAAAATAATTAAACTTAATTAAAAGAGGAGGCCAATTGTAGTTTCTGGGGTTGTTTTGTCATTTTTGAGCTTCAAAATGTGGTTCATTTATATTTTATAATCCGACTGGTCTTCCTTTATGTGTTCCTCTTGATAAGTTAACAACTGTAAGTAATTGACTTTATTATTTCAGACGACTTGGCTGACGGAAGATTTAATTGTCATTAGTTTTATTTTCTTTTTAAGCTTTTGTGATAAGTGTGCAGAAGTCTATGTAGGTTAAGCTAAACTTTTAATGACAAAATCCAGTTTTTAGTCAAAATAAAATAGAATCGTTTTAGTTGAAATTATTGTCTCAATTACATTATTTTAAGCACAATTTATATTCAACTTGTTCATCTCAAAGCATTTGATTAACTTGAATTAATTTCTACATTAAAATACATTAAACAGTTTAGTGTTTAGTTGCTAAGGCAACTATTACATTTTACATTCAGGTTGCTATGGTAACTTTTATAATTTTGCGTGTTGCCAAGGATCAGGCATTTAATTTCTGACATTTTTTAAACCATTTTTTAATAATTTAAAAGTTGATGTCTTAGATTTCTCATACATTTGAATGCCAGTTAATATAATTTTCTTACATTAATTACGTGCTAATAAACGTCTTAATAGCAATCACCATCTTAATTAGTAAATTTATAAGTTTTAGGTAAGTATTTATCATTTCCTACGTTTTTCTATTTGCTTTTATTTTATTTGTCATCTTCTATGTGTAAACTAAATAAAAGTCTGTTCACGATTTGGCTACAAAGTCAATTTTATTTTAATTTTTGATAAGCAATAATAATCATGTGTCTGGCATACTTACAAAAATGTTTTATTGATTGTGAAAAGTGTACCTATTTGAACACATGGCCAATTTATGCATCTGAAACGCTTGTATCATGTTTAATAAAACATTGGGTTTATTGATACAGTAGTTTAAATTACAACTTTCAATGACTTTCTTACATAAACTTACTCGAAACTGAAACCTTTTCAATGACGAAATGATGAAATTACTTTAGCAAGTTTGCTGATTAGAGCAGTTTCTAATTCCTATACTGTTGACATAATTAGTTAAGAAAAAAAAAGTGTTTGCTGTCAATTTCAAGTTTCAACATCGCAACAGTTTAATTTCAGCAAACATTTTAATTTTCATCAAATAAGCAATTTCTATGTCTTTAAAGCTGGCAGAGAAAACAATTTTAATTTCATGATAAATTTTTGATTTGTAAACACAGTAAAAATTGTAAAAAATACAGTGTGCACACATTGTAAAAATACAGTGTTGATCCGGTATAAGTGCCGTATAGCTAAACCGCTTTTGAAGTACAGTACCTGATTTTGTTTTACTTGGCTGTACATGTGTTGTCTTCATTTAAGATATAATTACATAGCTATTATTAACTGCAATTTCAATTGCTTAGAAAACAATTGAAATCTAATGACGTCCACAAAGAACGACAATGTAATTATTACTTAATATCAATAATAACAATACTAGACTTAACATTAACAGTTGCAGATTTCACAACTTTAATCGTTATTATAAGTACAAGGTACTGTAAGTTACAGTACATCATTGCCATTTATACAGTACACGCATAAACAATCAGCTAAAAATATACGTCATCTTCTGATATGAATTACAAATTAATAAAAACTGTTTACGTTTTTTTTATGTAATTTAATAAAGTTAAAATTCAATTTCACGGAGTCTCAGTAACAAAAAATACAAAGTGCGTTCGTAAAGTAATTATAGCAATTTTAAAAATTTATAAAAAAAAATTAAATAAAAAAAATAAATTATTTAAGTTAGCACCATGTGAGTTCATATAAATAAGAAGTTGAAAAACATAATAAAATTTTTTATCCTTTTTTTATTGATATTCTTCTTGAATAGATATCCAAATTTCATTCAGATTCACTTTAAAGTTCTACAATTTCCGTGGATTAAAAATTAAAGTTTTATTATAAAAACATTTTTTTTTATATTTGCCGTTTTTATCTTTAAAAAAAAGTTTATTTGTAAATAAAAAAATCGGTTTATTGTGGATTTTTAATAATCAAATACTGGTCGTCATTCACAAAAGTGAAAGTATTCATTGAAATGTAAACGTCATAAAACAATATAAAAACAATAACAAATTAAAAAGAAAATAAATCCTACATAAAATATTTGAGAAAGGGAAATCCCAGTACCGGTAATGACTAATCTTAATTAAGTTATAGCAATTAATACTAGACGTACCAGGTGATACATATTTAAGGAAGTTACGTCATTGTTTTATTTTTAAGCTTTAAATTCAATTAATGTTATGTATAATTCAAGATTTTTTTTAACATTTTCATAGCCAAAACTTGCTTTACGCGTCATTTGAGTCATCATAAATGTCAATTATTATAGATATTTAGTTTTTTTGCTTAGAAAAGGAAAAACCCAAATATTAAAGACCAGTTTTATGTAACAAGTTCACAAACAGGTTGCAATGCTTACAATGATCAAAGAGAAAAAAGATCATCTTCTACAAAAAAAAATTTAATTGTTTAAGAAGTTAGTTTTTTTTTTGTTTTTTTGCATAGCAGTGTAGGATAAATACCAAAAGTATTTAAATTGTTGCACACTTCACTGATTTTGTACAGAATTATATCTCTAATTAAATCTTAATTAATTAAATGCTTAAGATTTTACTAAATCAGTGAAATTGAAAAGACCATCTTAAATTTCGAAATACTTTGCAAAATAATAATAATTATGTAGGTGTTTAACAAATTCAACACTAACATCATAAATATTTTTATTAATATATTTAGTCAGCAGTTAATGACACAATTCGTTAGAATTAGCGGAAATTTTAAATGCGTTTTCACTGAATGCATTAAAATTTTAAGCCATTTCACTTTGAAATTTAAAAAAAAAGTACTTATGACGTCATTACTACAGTAATTAGAAAATTTTGGCATTCTAAACTTCATAATATAAATAACGATAAATTGCCATAGTAATCAAATAATCAACACAAACTTCAGCTGCCACAAAAACGTCCATTTGCTATAGTAACCGAATAAACTCCGTGTATTGCATTTGCCACAATAAACTTTAAATCAGCCTAAAGTAATGTTCAATATAGCCAATGTTGCTTTAGTAACCAAAGCATGTTTTGGTATCTACCACATCACCAGTCAATTAAACTTTTCGGGAAGTTATACATCTTCCATTTCAAAAGTTAAGTGTTCAAATGTATTGATAAATTGATTTGATTTTAAGTGCATTGAGACGCTTCAATTTTTTTTAAATATTTTTTTAATTTGAAACGTGGTTAACAAGCTGTATAAATGATAATAGTTATAATAAACAATCGTTAGTACGTGAAATGGAAAAGTGATTTTGGAAAAGTCTGAAATAGCAATTGTCGAAATGTAAATCAGTATATCTCAGAAGTCGGTTTTAGCCGGTCTAGTTTATATCTTGATTACAGAACATAGACTTTGACATCAGTTCGTATTTGTTACCATCTTGATAACTACTTAATTAACTTTTTTTTATTTTATGATTGTTATACGCACTGTGTTGTTAGATAATTAGATAAAATTCTTGCTGTTTTCAATGTTACGAATGTTCAGCCTCCACTATATAATTGCCTTATAATAACTTATAGCTAACTTTGTGCCTAAAATTTTTAATGATCCCGATATTTTCTTCAATCAAATGTGTGTGATTTTAAGTGTGCGATAACATTTGTTGACGTTTTAAGTCACAATTTGAATTATTTACGAAAGATTTTGTTAATGATTTAAAATTCAGTACAAATTGTTATGGTTTCTTTATACTAAAAGTTTACATTTTTGAACAACCTAAAACCAAGCCTCCACACTTTTTAA
The DNA here is from genome assembly GCA_013389785.1 of Helicorthomorpha holstii. Classification (NCBI taxonomy): domain Eukaryota; kingdom Metazoa; phylum Arthropoda; class Diplopoda; order Polydesmida; family Paradoxosomatidae; genus Helicorthomorpha; species Helicorthomorpha holstii. Next base: position 15,027,505 of record JAAFCF010005931.1, on the reverse strand, counting down.
TATGCAAACTTTGTTTGCCCCACTTTTACATTAGTTAACAATTATTAAGTTGTAATCTGAAGTGCCTACTCATAATTTACAAATATAAAATATGCAAATTTACTTCAAAAGTTATTGATACAAATTAACTTACAGTACAGCAATATCAAACATTAATGACGTAAATACTTCTATATTTTCCATCTTTTTTATTGTTTTTTTCTTTAGTTTCGTTAATCTTAAAAGTTTCTAACTTTTCGATTTTTTCTTTCATTTTTAGTAATTTTCAATTGCATGTATTTTAGAACTTTGAAGTTTTTTAGAATTTATTTGTTTTTCTTTTGTTCTAAAATTTTTAATATCAGTTTAGATTTTTTTATTGTTTTTATATTTATTTTGAGAAGAGCTATTGCTATTTTAATATTAAATATTTTTTTAAAAAAATTTAAATTTGAATTTTCGGTAGGTTGAATTTATTTTAAAAAAATTTTTACTTTTTACATAAAAATATTTTGCTCCCTTCATTTTTATGTTAAACGATTTTCATTGTATTGGAATTTAAAGCATCAATTTTTGCAGCTCCAATAAAGTAACAAGATAAAATTTTATTAGTTCCTTTAGCTATCTGTCTCGTTTCTTTCTTGTCATAAGAGAAAAAAAAAAACCATGTTCCAATTTAGAAAATCACCTGGTATTACGAATAATGTTACGTTACACAATAAGAACCCCTGTTAAATAATCTTACCACTGACCCACCTTTGAGTCTTTGACTCAACCTTAAATTCAAACCCCATTTCAAAGAAAATAATATTAAGGTGTAAAAAAGAGTAACTTAGTAATTTACTTTCTTAAAAAATATATAAAAAATGCACTAAAAGAAAATTTTAGTGGCAGATATCGCTATTTTAAGAGTTGAGTTGATGTTTTTTCACGTTAAATTTCATAGTCATGATTTAATACATGTAAGTAGCAATTGGTAACAGGGTAATACAGCATTAAAGACAGGATACAGTACAAATAACCGATAATGCAATGCAGTAGAAAACCGAAACAAACCGGTCTCCTTTAATTAGTTTTTTTTTTTGGGCGGTTAAATACCGAAAATTGCTTCCGTTCTACCTTCTGCATCGTTATTTACAATGGCGTAACATTGTAATATATTATAACGCTATAATAAGACATTAATTACATAGAAAAATCAGCTGATTAATACTGTATTTACTAACCACATTACAATTACAATTAAACATTTATAAGTTATAACTGTAAATGTTATTATAATATAAAAAAATGATTAAAAAAGTCAGCGTATTTATTCTATAAAAAGAATTGCAATTGTGTTCAATTACTTTTTGATCGCATTCAAATTACCTTGAAATTCAAGAAATCATTAGTTCACACAAGTGACACACACAACACCTTGAAATTTACTTCGGTAAATGACTTTAATTTAAGCTTATAACAATATCCACTTTACCTTTACAGATACCGGGTGATTTTATAAATGGAAACACTTTTCTGCACTTTTTTAGCAAAAAAAAAAAAACAACTGAGACAAATCGCCATTGGAACTGATGTGGTTTAGTCTCGTTTCTTTATTTTTTCTTGGCAAGAAAAAAAATCGGGACAAATAGACTAAATAGTCATTGGAACTAATAAGATTTCATCTCCTTTTTTTTATTGACACTTTCTCCCATGACAAGAAAGAAACGAGAAAATCCGTCATTGAAACTGATAAGAAATAGTCTCATTTCTTTATTGACACCTTAAAAGATTATCCAGAATATTTCCAATTTAGAAAATCACCCGGTAAACCTAGCCAACCTGTAAAATAGCAGTGACTTTATTATTTTTTTTCCTTAAATAAAAATAATAATAGACACAGAAAGTGTTTATAAATTACAGTATAAACTTGAAACGACTTTTCTCCTGCTATTTTTTTTCTTTCCTTTTATAAACTTCTTTATAATTACAATAAGAAATGCCATACAATGCCATTTACTTTTAACTAAAAAAATGTAAGCAACTATGATGAGTTGGCATATTAAAAAAATATAAGTAGAAAACGCAATAATTAATGGCAATACAACGCATATTCAGATGGAAACTGGCAGTGTCTTCAAACAGTTGGTTTTATCTTGTTTTTCGTTTTCGCTTTCTCGTAACCTCCTCACAACAAATTTCAACTCTTTCGTTACACTAAAAATTATTATCGCAATTTAATGTGAAATTTGAACGAGAAATAACCGAATTTTTAATAATTATTTAGTCGAAATATACAGTAATGCCAGCGATTTCAGGAGTGGATGCGAAATTAACCAAGAATATGTCAAGCAAGTCGCTGGTTTTTAAATCATCAAAATTATAGCATTATACAATAATGGTATATTGTAAGCTTATAATCTCAAAGCTACTTTATGTGCACTCCTCTACTTGATTATATTACTAATTAAATAATGAGACAAATCGTTATTGACGATAATGTAACTCAGTCTCATCACTCTAAAAATTAATTCTGTTTTCCTTTTTAATTGTTAAATAAGCACATTAATTTAAAAAAATTGGAAAGGATATTCAAAAGTTGAAGTAAGTTATTAATGACTAGTGTCTTGATAAATTTTAGTACTTCAGTTAAAAAGTTTTAAAAGTAAAAATGAGATAATCAGCTTTCTAATAATCTAATAAACTTAGAAAGAATTTAGTTGTTGGCATTAGATGGGGAATACCTCGATATCCTTCAATAAAAATTTATAATAAAAAAAATAGCAATAACCCTCAAACCAATGACCCAAAAATAGAAAATTGGCACAATTGCCTTTCAATTCATCAGTATTGAAAAGTGTGCTACTCCAGCGCCTCGGTGCGACTATTTGACTAACTAAACAACAAGAAAAATAAGTGGGAAGTTTAATAAATTGATTTCCTTTTGGAAATTAAAATAGCTAGTAAGTAATTTAACCACTCAGAATTATAATAAAAATTCCCGGTAATAATTTAATAAAAATTTTAACTAAATTTAATTAATTGTATAGCTTTGAGGTGTAAATATCATTTTTTTAACATAGAAACTTTTGGGATACTGTTTACAATAGAAACCAATGAAAAGTTTTTAACAGGGAAACCTATCGAACTTTTTTTGACAAGCACGTCTGTAATTTTTTAAAATTTCAAACTAAGACAAATAAAACGTAGAATTCCAGCAAGTCAATTTCAAAATAAAAAAAAAAATTACACAAAGAAAGAAATGCTTTTTTTAATGAAAATTTATTATCTTACAATTTCAGTTAACATTAAAACTCAAACAGCAAACTTATATTGAATAAACGCGTTTAATCAACAAGCACGTCGAACTTATACACTGAAAATCACAGTAGAACTGCTATATACATAAGAACTATATACAAAAACATTTCTTTTTAAATAAATTCTTAAATGCTTTAACTTGGCAGTTGCTCCTTCAAAATCCTTTTCGCACTTTCGCTTAAATGATCAGGAAACTTAATATCAAAGTCAACTAGTAAATCCCCACGCTTATTTGGCTCTTTAGGAATAGGAAGGCCATGTCCTTGCAACCTTTTCACTGTTGTTGGCTTAATTATTTCATTACGTAAATCTAAGTCCAGAGATCCACCACTTATTAACGGAACAGCAAATTTCACTCCAGTAAGTGCCTAAAAATACGAAAAAGGAGAAATTAAGTCAGTAAAAATTGAATTTATCATCAACCGGTTCAAGAAATTTCAAGCAGCCAAGGCCAAAATTTCTCAAAAAGACTCAAGAGTGGGCGTCAAGGTTGTTAAACTATTACTTTTTCTATTTTAAGGAAAAAGTTCACTAAACTACAAATTAAAGTCATTAATAGTAGTTTTTATTAGGTGGGGGTTAAAGAACCGTGAAACACACTCTTGATTTATTGGCTTTATTTTTCTTACCTGTTTGAGAGAAATTTTATGTGTATATTTCAAATTGCTTCCATCCCGTTTAAATATTGAATGTGGTTTATCTCTAATAGTAAACACAATGTCTGCTGGAACTCTATTAGGGTGATGGTCTCCTTCCTTCTGAAATGTAATCTTGGTCCCCGCTTTCCACCCAGGTTTCACATCAATTGTTAGAACCTTCTGTTCTTGTCTCACTCCTTGTCCATCAGGATTAACTTTCTTGGAAATTTTCATCTTCTTGGTGCATCCTTTATAAATGTCTTCCAAAGTCACGTACAAATCGTGTTCAACCGCTGGATCTTGACCACCTCCTTGGCTTTTTCCACCTCCCATTTGCCCAATGTTAAAGCTGTGTGACCGAAAAGGGTTCGCGCCACCACCGACACGTCCACCCGTAAACTGGGCGAACGGATCCACGTCCATGTCATCCTCCTCGCCAGCATTTCCGCCACCACCAAAACTGTTAAACATTCCTGGCCCGCTCATAAAGAACGACTCGAAGGGGTTGTTGTTGCCGAAAAACGAAGCGAAAGTCGCTCTTGGGTCGCCATGGAATGTGTAAGTGTATCCAGTGCCATCTGGTCCACCGCCACCACCAGGCATTCCGCCTTTAAGTCCTTCTTCACCATATTGATCAAAAATTTCTCGTTTTTGCTTATCACTTAACACTTCAAAAGCCTCCGCAATTTCCTGTTGATTAACAGCTAATTAGCAATGGCGTTCAATTAAAACTAAAAAAATTTAAATATTTTACCTTAAATTTTTCTTCAGCGTTTGGGGATTTGTTTTTATCAGGATGATATTTTAGAGCCATCTTACGATAGGCTTTTTTAATTTCATCCTCATTAGCTCCCTTAGAAATACCAAGGATTTTGTAATAATCTTTACCCATGGCTGGCATTTATAAATCGTTGTCTTCTTCAATCAAAAACGTTATTTCTTTCAAAATTGTCTCACCAATTCCTTTACAACGTATTTTTGACAAATAGCAAATAATTCGTTGAACTCGTATGACAAATAAAAGTGACTTCGATGTTTTAAAATAATTGTCTTTATCGGACAAATACGAAAATTGACTCTCTGAATCACGAATAAATAATACGCATTAAAAGCGGAGGCGCCTCCATTAAATACGATAGAAATGCCTTCTAGAATTTTCTACAACATTCGACCTTGCTATTCTATCAGCTGTTACAGTCATTGACCAGATTTACCATGCTACCTCTATGAGAATCTATTTGGATTTACAACTCAAATATAAATCGCTCTGTAGAACATTCTTGAATATGGGAGAAAATTCCACACTATTCAAAGAGAATGTCTGGAACGTTGTTATAATCTTTCGGATTAACAACGTAGCTAAGAAATGCAAGATGCTTATCAAAGTTTTACACTTAAATAGGTTTTTAAAAGAATATTCAAGGTTACTTCATGATTAATCAACTAATAAAAATACACCCGTTTTTTGCAAGTGCGCATATTAATTTCGCAACTTGCAAGTGCCTGGAAAATTCTAGAAAGCCTCAAGACTTTGATATTCTTCCCAAAACAAACACAATAGATTATTGATAAAATAATGTTAAACTCGATTCGATGTACTTGCCCTCATCTGATAATATTGTGTGTTATCTGACGAATTACACGGCACTTGCTAACATTTAACATTAAGAAATTAAAGTTTTAATCAACAGAAATAGACTCTATAATGACCACAATATTTAAATTATCACAGATAAAGAACGTTATGTTTTAGTAAAGTCATTTTCCCCCACTAAAATTAACAAAATATGGTTATTAAAAAGAGCTAATAAATGAGTTTCTTTTCTTTGAGATTCAAAATTGAGTTGGCAATAATTCTGGCTGTTTGACGCAAATATCCCCCACTGGTCAACATCAAAATTGGAATACTTCTCATACGTGCATGTTTAAACACCATTTCATCTCGTCTGATTATGCCCTACACAATATTATATTATAGAATTCAATGATTCAAATTCAACCTTCATAGACTTGATTTTTAAAAGGTAAAAAGTGTGTCAAAATAGTGGGCCAATCATTTACTAAACCATCAGGACTAACAGCTTAAGTTTTAAAATAACTCTTATTGACTGTTTATACCTGTGGTGAGACACTGAGAGCTCCTAAAGGATCTCCAATTAACACATCTGTTCCAGCATTGTATACGATTAAGTCTGGAAGAAATTCTTCAATCGCCACATCTAAGTGCCTACAAAGTGCAAAAATCATCAATTAGTGTGAAAAATATGTTAAAATATGGCGAAACATACGTAGCAACCAAATTCAGGTATTCTTCATCTTCAGTATAATGACATAACTCAACTCTTCTCCTAATTGCCCCTTCAAAATATAATTTACTCAACGTTACAACTGCACACTTTCATCAAATATAATTTGATGTTAAATAATTAATTACGTTTAGCGTATTCATCTCTGGGATAAATTCCTCTGTTATAAACGTCCATTATATAAACTCTTTCATCGTTCATAAAGTCTCTCTCGTGACCATTTCCCTATGGAAAACAAGAATTGTAATTACTAAGTAAATAACTAATATATTACAATCGCTTGGTGCATGGTGTAATTGCATCCATTGGTCATTATAAACTCTTTTATAAGTTAGTTTTACCTGATGAGCGTCCAAATCTATGATGAATACTCTGGCCACTCCTTGTAATTTGTCAAATGCAAAACGAATGGTTAATGTAATGTCAGCATAAGCACAAAAGCCTCCTCCACGTTCTGCAGAACAGTGGTGAAATCCACCGCCTAAGTTTATGGCCCAGCCTCGCTCTAATGCCAGTTTGGCTGCCTATTTAAACAGAGTACGTAATTACATTTCAGTAATCGATTTAATAGAAGTGGTTTTTTGATTGTTAATACTTACAAGTACTGTACCTCCAGTCTGAAATCGAAATGGACGTAGAACGTATTTTTGAACGAAATAATTTGGCAGACAAGCCAGTATGAGCACTTCTGTAATTCGAGCAACGTTTGCACTCCACTACATTAATTAGTAATAAATTATTAATCATCTTCTTCTATGTAATTAATATAGCAAAAAAGAAATGTTTTGTTATAAGAAGAAAAACGGCCATTTTTTTCCATAATTTTTTTTCCATCCTCAATGAAAACGTTCGATAGTTTAAATTTGAATTTTCAAAAAAACGTTCTAATTTCATTAAGGAAACAAACTTCGGACAACAATGTGATATGAAATTTTTGTTAAACTGCGAATTTAATTAGATAGATTAAATACTTATTTTTATATTTGTTTTATTAATTTACTACATTACCTGTAAACTGTCAAGATAGCTTTTCGAATGAACCGATAGCAAATCTTCTTCAGTTACTTCAAGTGGCACTACTACGTTCGAATCTGACAACATGCGTGCTTCTAAAATGTTTTCAAAACAAACACAACAATCTTAATTTTACCAATTTTAATAACATTCACTGAATATTTGTACCTTTCAAGAACTTGTATACACGACCCCATTTAGTGGAATCAAAAGGATGAAGTTTTTCCAAGCTATAAAACTTTATATTGTATTCGGATGAATAGATGATGGGCAGCTGGCAACTCGATATGTTCAGGTACATTTTAAAGTTATTCTTATTTTCCCAACCACTATTGCTGTAAAAAAGAATTAATTGTTTTGGTAGTATGTGATTGATTATGGATTAATTATTATTCATACAGTACCTTTGCTGCCCCACGTCTGGTTGTTGAATACCGTGTAATGTATTGTTTCCCATTTAAATTACTGTATGTGCAATGCAGTAAAAAACAGCTGATTTAACTGCACATCTCATTCATCTGATGACATTTCCCTTTTTTTATAGTTTGTTGAAATTTACTGATTGTTGATTAATGAATTTATCCAATAGATTATAATAGTACATCTGTCATATAATTCCAGATTACGTATTAAAAATCCAGAGCCAAAGTTGCTGAAGAGATGAATAGTAAACAAAATTGTAATTTAGTGGCCTTAAAAATGTAAGACTAAATGCTCAATAGGTGGAAGCACTGTCTAAGCAATTCACATTACCGGTAACGTCCAGTTTTAAAAACACAACAAAATTTAAAAGATTAAAAAACAAAATATTATTATCCAGTATATTTCATAAGCAAATATAATAATCGTCTGTTTAAACCGATTGAACTAAATAAAAATAAACAACAACAAAAGTTCATCCTTTTTTTTTATTATTGAATAATTTTTTAAAAACATAGGGGAAAAAATTCTGGAGTAAAAAAAAAGAATAAGCACCGGATGTGAGGAAATGGAAGTTGCAAGTTATATCAGCTTCAGGAAATGGAAACTTTATTTTTTAACTTGAAAAAATAAAAATCCATCAAGTAAGTTTTTTTAGACTTGATTTTTGTATTAGTTTCATTGATAAATAAAAGTGACAATCAAGCCTAAAAAAACCTCAAGCGAACTTTAAAAAAAAATAATCCTGTACTTAAAAAGATAAAAAGACGAGCTTTTTATAATATACCGGTAACTTAAATATTAAATGACTTATAGTGGGTGATTAACTACAGTAATTTTGAAAACTTTTTTTTTTTTTTTGGTATATACGCTATACGAGAAATGTCGTTATTAGAACTGATAAGATTTCGTTAATAATTGTTTAGTAAGAAGCTATAGTTAACTTAAAATAAAAAATAATTATCGTCCACGGCAGGGATCGAACCTGCAATCTCCTGATTCGAAGTCAGACGCCTTATCCATTAGGCCACGCGGACACGTCACACATAACAACTTTCTTTTTAATACGCTTTCATTGGCTATTTAATCAGTGTTTAAATTTAAAAAGTTAAGTTTTTAAAGTTAAATTTAAAAAAAAAAAATAAAAATAAAACGAAACAGGAACTGACTGCTGCCATATTATTTTTCTAAAAAAAAAGTGTCTATAAAGAAACGAGACTTAGTTCCTATGGCTATTTTTTATTATTTTTTTTTTTCAAAATGGGAAAAAAATTCAATTTAAAAAAATCAATCACCCTCGGTCCAAAATATCAGTTTTCTAATTTTTTACACGTGTCACATGCTAAGACGACAATTGACCGTCACCATAGTAGAAAATTACGTTTTACGAATTATCTTGAGGTTTTTTTTATTAAGAAAATATGGATCCGTTTAAATATCTAAAAATAAAGTTCGTAATCAATAATGAAAAAAACATGTTTGTTTTCTTATTCAAATGTAATCGATAAAAGTGCTTCAAAGAAAAAAATAAGTTCACATTACATTTTTCATCGATTTGCTAAGAAAAATACAGTATCACACTTCGTGATTTCTTTTACCCTTCTATTAAGTACACAGAAATCTTAAAAGATTTCTCAGCTGATTTATCACCTTGATCTAATTTACACCAGTCACGTTACTCAGGTTTCTCAACTGTTAAGAATAAAGCGCTTACGCTGCTTCGGTCCAGCTGTTCCAAAACTCTAGCAAAAAAATTCAAAATTTCAAATCGAACAGAATCAAAATGTTTAAAATACAAGCCCAAATACCATAATAACTAAAACACGTAAAGTTAAGTTGCCATAGAAACCAAAACCACATTAAAAATCATTATTCTTATTCAGTAATATTTGACAGCTGGTGGTTCAAACAAGGTAAATAGAATAAGAGGCCATCTACTGCGTAATTGACAAATAAGGTTGGCAGAAAACACGTCACTGGGAATATTTCGCTAAATTCGTTGCCAGTCCAATTGTAGTGACTTCTTTATTTGGTTAAATTACTTTAATAAACTAATATAAATCATAAACCATTGATAATTAAACTATTTTTTAAAGTCATAAAATCATTTATTTAATTTATAAAAGCTATACCGGTATTTAAACTTAAACTCTTGTCAAATCAACTGTTTAAATAAAACGATTAATTAAAATTTGTTTATCCTCTAACTAACGTCATTTCTATTTAATCAAAATATTGACATCATTTAGCAAACTACAGTAGCATCAATCTTGCTAAAAAGTTGAAAATATGATGACGTTGGATGCGCACGTACGCGGTTACGATGCTTTATTGCTATATAACCTTATTGCTCTGCTGTTCATGACGCTATCCTTAGTAAAAACTAGTGCTTGCGCAGCAGCTGAATCGTAGAACGTAACCAAGTGGTAGGCGTGGCTTGTAAATGATAATGGGTTTGTTTTGAGATGCAGCATCCCTCAGTAAGGGATTATGGGGTTGTTATAGTGATGATTGGTGTCAAAACAATGTATGGAATTTGATCTCTTTCCATTTATTTATTCATGAACTTCGTAGTTTGTACTGTATTCCGATTGATATGGGCACTCACACACCTTTTCTTTATTAAGTTTAAGGAAATGAATTCGCTCGCAAAACCAAAAAACGTGATACAGCACGTCACTAGCACCGTGCGTACTCGTCATAGGATCGTACAATAATCTTGGCCCATGAAACGACCAAATCTGATCAAAGCCGGTGCTGCCATACATCCTACTAATCAACCCAGGATTTAACCGTAGGTAATTATTCAGAATTTTTTTTTAAATACATAATATTTACAATAGAATAATTATAAATCAATAACAATTAGCTGCAGCTGTTGTTAAAATTGCTAAGCCTTGTTTACATTTTGATAACAGTATTTACTATTTGTACATGGGGAAGGAGAAAAATACCAATATTTATGTACGGAAATGTTAATGTTTTTATAGCTACTGTGCAATGTTTACTTTTTGATAAAACAGTTTGCTTTTTAAACAACTGATTCGTAAATAAAGGAATTAACAAGTTTAAAAAATGTTAATGCTGTAATAAGATTGATTCCTGTTGAAATTGATTGGATATTCGTGGTTACTTATATCTGAACTGCTGATAGTTTGAATCAATACTCGTTCAATTTCAGCTACGTAAAATCTATTTTTTTTTTAAAAAAATTAAAGCAAATATATTTAATTTTTAAAAAAATATTTTTATCGATTCATAAAATAAATTTAAGTAAAGTTTGGTGTTGAGAAATCATCCTGATTACTGATATCTCAACCTAAACTAGGTAAAATTTATAATTTAATTTTTGATTAAATTTGTAAGCTTAATCCTAAACTGAAAATACATTGTATTTCTCTTTAATTCTTATTATTAAATTTAATATCCAATAATAATTTTCATTTGAAATATGCAATAGGCAAAATTATCATTGAAATGTCCTTCATCATTATTATAATTGCCCATTATAATGTTATAACTTTATATCAGCTGTCATTATAAATTAAAAGAACTTGGTGATCTCATTTCACAATTAAATAATTATTATAAACGAGTTCTTGGATTATCTTAATTATTAACTTAAGAATAATAACTTTTTTCATTCAAGTCAGAAAAGTAATCTAAATTTAAAAAGTAAAAATTAAAGAAAATGATGATTAACAAATTTCACATTAGCTTATAACAGTGACGTTATAAATGAATTTAAAAATAAATTTACAATGTGTTAATTCTAACTTTAATTGATGTCAACATTTAAACAAAGGTTATTACTTATTACCAAACAATGGCAGCGTGTCTTAAAGTCGCTATACTGTGTTCTGTACAACTTGTTAAGCAAAAATTAATACATTGAACTTTTATTAATGAGGCCAATAATGTACGGCTTAATTACTGAAAGACAATGTCAGGAACTAATTAACTTACAATAATTAGAGTAACTCAAAACCTCGTAATATCATCTTTTCATGAATTATTACAATTAAAAATAGCAACGGAATATAAATTTTATATCTTAAAAAATATTAAATTGACGTCTTCAACTCTCAACCGTTCATTAAAGGCAATCGAATATATTTGAAAATATTCAAAAACCCAAATAAAAAAGAAACTCAGTTTCCATGGTAACCAATACACGCGAACTTTAAGTTACCACAGAAACTAAGATCACATTCTAAAATCTATAGACTATATTAATATGAAAAGTTGTTATACAAGACGATTTTCTAAATTGAAACATTTTTTTTCTTTTCTATGTAAAGAAACAAACGAGAAAACTCGTCATTAAAACTGATAATAATTGGTCTCTTTTCTTTATTGATACAGTAAGAACAATGCTCCAATTTAGAAAATCATCCGGTACAGTATATGATCTTTCATAAAATATAAGTTAATTATAATTAAAACATATTAATTTGGGGGCTTGTCAAAATTTTAATAGTCATCGTTTTTATGAGTATACTCTATGTCAAATATAATTTGATCACAGAGTGTATGATGCTCAATGCAATTCGAAATGCATGGCGACTCATTGATACCGAGATCAGGTTTTTCATGATCGACTGGTTCTTCGAGTATAAATTAATTTCAAGAATTATTAATGCATTAAGCACCAGGTGCCATCATTTCCCACGACACACTGCAATTATCATAATATTATTAAGTTAACATTGTGATACTTAATTTTTTATTGTTTTATTTTTTTTAATGTGCTAGAAAATGCGAAAACGACGTCGATGTGTAGTGCTGGTTGCTGCTGTTTTAATTTGCAGTGTAATCGTGTATTTCCCCATTTTATTGAGTATTCAACCGGAAGAGATCGAAACATGGAATATAACTCGTGATATGGGCATACTGGTTCGGCCACATAATGTTACAACGATCATTGGTGCTGAAACGTTTTGCGTTCCTCAGCATCAAAAAGCACCGTCATCATCATTATCAACAGCCCATCAAAAGACTGGTAGCCAAATTACAGCCCAAACAAACAACAGCATTTTTCTCCTAGTTGTTGTTTGTTCGTCTGTTCAACATTTTCAGGCTCGCCAATCAATTCGTGAGACGTGGGGTAGTTCGGAGGCTTTGAACAGGGAGCCCAGGACATTCCCAAATACGACTGGGAGCGATAACTCAACAGTTTTCGATTCGAAATGGTTCAAAAAATCTCGTCCGACAGTTCGCATGGTGTTTATGCTGGGCCGGTCGGAAGATGAGAATGAGCAAGAACAAATTGTACAGGAAAATGCCAAATATAACGATATCGTGCAGGAAGATTTTCACGATACTTATAATAACTTAACTCTAAAGTCGGTGATGATGCTAAAGTGGGTGAACTCGAGTTGCCCTAACGCTAAATACGTTATGAAAACTGATGACGATACATTTGTCAATGTACCGCGACTTGTACTTCATCTATTAAAAAGTGGCAGAGATGGTTTGTTGATGGGTGCACTTATATGTGGTGCTGTACCTGTCAAAAACAAGCACTCCAAATGGTATACTCCAAGGGTTCTCTACAATGAGAGATTTTATCCAAATTATTTATCAGGAACTGGTTATGTCTTCTCGAGTTCCCTGGTTGCTCCTCTATATCAAACGGCGCTTGACACACCATTTTTTCATTTGGAGGATGTTTATATAACAGGTTTTGTATCAACAATAATATTATTAATCGTATGGAGGAAGTCTATGGAATGCAATGCATTTACAATGTCATTAGAAATGCATTGCACCCCATAGGCTCCTATTAACTTTGAAAATTGAAAACGACTGGATTTTTTCAAGTACACAGAAATAATATATTAGTTATTTTCGAAAACTCTCAGATGTTGAGTTTCTTCATTTAAAAATTCAAAATAATACTTTGATATATAATCATAAATGTTAAAAGGACGAAAATTATCATAGCAAACGATAGCATTAATCTTTTATTTTAATTGAAAGCTTAAGGACATTCTTTATAATTATATTTTTTTTAATAGGAATTTGTGCTAAACAACTACATATACGACCAGTCGATCATCAGGGTTTTACTTATCAGAAACGAACTAATGATCCCTGCCTGTTTCATTTGGGTGTAACGGGTCATCGCATGACTCCATCAGACTTGAAAAACATGTGGAAATCTATGTGGAAGAATGAGCTCAACTGTGATCCAAAAAAGATTAGATTAAGAGATTTTAGACCAGGAAAATGTGTTTAAGAAAATAAATCTCAAATTTTTTTTAATTAGTCATTTTCAACTTTAGATTTTTAATTGAATTTTCTTTTTTTTTAGTTAGTTTTTTTTAAAATATAATTTCTACTGTACTTTTGAACGAGATTACGATTGCTGCCAAACTGTAGTCAAATCGTTTCGTAATTGATAAAATCAAAGAGCAAAAAGTATTGATAAAAGACTAATTATAGGTTCAAAATTATACTAACATGGTCAACTTGTGTTTCCCAAATTTCTAGTATTTTGCTTATTCTTTTTATAAATTAAGGAGCGACAACTTTGTATCCGTTTCACTAATTACGGAAACTGTAAAATACCACGTAGAATTATTTTTAGTCATTTTGGCAAATACTGTTAGTATAGCAGTAAGAAAAAAAAGCCAGAGTAAATTAGCATTAAATTAACTCCAGTTGCTCCAGTATGGTTATTTTCCTCCAATGAAATTCGTTTAAAAAATAGAACACTCAAGTTTAAAAAATAGAACATTTAAAATGCAGTTCATGTTTCCGTATTACTTAGGGCCCGTAAATACATTACATAGTATAGCCTTATTTAAACTACCGTAAACAATTAATATCATTTTTTAGTTATACTAAATTGAGACCAAAAAAAGATAATACAGTACTTGATGTAGACTTACAGTATACAGTCAATACGAAGCCATCTTTTAAATTATTGACTTATTTTATACTTATCCCTTCCTCTCAAAAGTGAATCATCTTATTTTAAACAATTACTTACATTTTTAACTTAATTTTGTAAATAATCTAAAAAATGAATCTCGAAAAGTTGTTGTTGGTTAATAATTATATTAATCTATTAACAGATTTGTTGATGTTTTAAAAGTTGTACTCTGGGAAAAAACGGAAAAATGTATTTTAATTATAATTGGACAGTTATAATAAATTACGTAAAAATCTAACTTTGAGTATTGATTACATTGATAAATTTTCTATCGTTTGCTGCTTTTTTTTTAATGAACACAAAATAAAGCGTGTCAATTGCTGTAACAATTCATCATTTACACATAAAATACGCACACTAATAAACATTGAATAAAAATTTGTTTTTTTGCATGACTAAAAAATAACTAAATAATAATAATATAAAAGCTTAGTAATAGTTACCAGTAAATCAGTTGAGATCACGATTATGTGAGCAATAGATCATCCTCAACCGGTCCCGAGCTGGCTCAAAGGACGGCTGGAGCGATAACGTCGACTCGTAAAACGATTTGGCTTGTACCATATTATCCTACAGGCAAAAGAAAAAGTTAACTTAAGAGATTCACAAATCCACCTTATAATACCCCATTATATAAATTAAGAAACGAAAAGACATCTTTATTGAAATTAATGCAATTTAGTATCATTTCTTTTTTGATCTTATAATGGAGTTACGAGGTTTTCTTGTACAGCTGATTAAACATGAGACTTACTCTAGCCGCAAAAATGTTGGCCAAAGTGAAATGAATAACGACCACTTTAGGAGAAATTTCTAGAGCCATATTGGCCACTATCAAAGCGTTATTCAATAATCCAGCACGGTGAAATATATTGGCTAAACTAACAAGAGGTATATCCTAAACCAAATAAAATATTACAAAAAAATAATCTAATTATCTCACACATTAAAAGGCAATTATTCATTACCCTCATTTCTCTGGGAGCATAATGAAGGGCTTCTCTTAGACAAATAATGGCCTGTTCAACATTGCCAGTTACACGCCAGTACAAAGCGGCTAAAGTCACAACAGTCCATGAGGTAGAGTTCTGACATAATAACATGAAATAAGAATGCTTTGACTAAAGTAAGAATTGCTCAGACTAAAATAAGCAACCTTTTTTAAAGCGTTAGCTAAACGTGTTCCCATATTCTCGACCGATTCAAAATCGGTACCACCTTCCAGGCCCAAAGTCTGCAAGGCTTCTCGAAGACCAGTTTCTGCTGTATAGACTAGGTCAGCTCGGTGTTTCATCCCAGACAAATGGTCCAAAGTCAAAGCAGAACTTGGTAAATCAGCATTGCAGAATGGCTGCAACGCCGGTCCACTTAATGGTGTAGACAAATCTAACAGTTTCGCCACTCTTAAATAAAAAGATGCAAAAATTACTTTAAACGAAAATATGAAGTGGTTTTTTGAGTATATCTTTCTTACGCCACTCCTTTTGCCGATACGGATAACCAAGTGCTTGTAAACTGCTTAAAGTTCGCCTGAGGGAACGCGTGACAGTGGAGGCCTTGATCAAAGTTAGACTTTTCAAACCCAGTATCTATTTCCAGCAGCATATCTGCATAAACAACGAAAACCCTTTTCAAAAATTTCAACAAAAGACTTAAATCAATGTTCCATCTAAACTGGGAGATCACGATTATGGATTATGCCAAACCTTTATTGCTAATCTTGACTAAAATTTTTTTCTCGTGACTTAGAGGAACATTAGTTTTCAAAATACAGCACCTGGCAAAGAATCGTCAACCACTTGTTTACGCATGGATTGTCCAGGAGAAACCAATTTTACGTGAATTGATTGAGCTTCTTTCGTTTCTGGCTCAGCTGTCTCCTCTTCTTCATCAAGTTTAATTAAAACACTTTCCTCTTCAACTTCTTTGCTTTCTTGAACTGTGTGAATCGGATTAGATCCAAAATTGTTAATGCAATTTTTTCCTTCTTGGTCCAAAGCGATACAGTGGCCTTCCAAATCGTCTTCATCCAAGTCCTTGAGAACATTAATAATGATTAACAATACAGAACTACAAATAACAATAATTCAAAAAGTTAAGTACAATCCACATTGGAGGCAGTCCATGGGGAAAATGTTTAGATTTACGAGTTGGGACTTTTGTTGGTTGCTCTCTGCTATTCAACTTGAGTCGACACATAGCCCATTGATAGCTGTTTAAGGCGACTGGTACAATGTAAATTCAAAATTTTATTAATTAATCTTTCAGTTGGATTATAAGTTCTTTTCACCTTTATCATCTGGTTCTTCGTGCAAAACTTTTTTATAATGTGCAGTTGCCTTTTCAAGTTCTCCAGATAAAACGTACAAATCGCCTAAAAGTTTGTTTGTTACGGGCTATAAACGTTAAATTTTAAAAAAATAAGTAAATAATTTGGTATCTTGTGACTTTTAATTTACCTCAAACTCGTTAAACTTCAGAGCAAAATTGGCTAAATATATTGCCCCAGATAACAGCCCTCCTCTGCCAAGAAATGAAGCTGTAGGAACCAAAATTAAGTCTTTGCACATTCGAGGAGCCAACAAGTTAATATTCAGAAGACATTTGCTGCATTGACTAAAATCGCCTACTGACCACCAATAAAAGAAAGCCAAATGATACAGCAACCATTTTGGAACTAACTCCTGCAATACAATTATAGATTGAAAACGTTATAGTGTCTTTGAATTAAGAAAAACTAATATTACTTCATTCAGAGCCACCGTTAGCCTCTTTCCAAAATCATTTAGCGAAATAAAACCGCAGTATTCATGAATGTAAGTTTCCAATTCTTTTTTAGCGCCTTCAAAATCCTCCATAATTTCTTCGGAATTGGAAAAAAACCAATCGTGAATATTTACGACTCCAGCAGCGGCATCCCAGCTACAAATCGGAGGCGATATGTCATCAGACACTTGGCTAAGCCTGCTTAGTATCTGTCCAACCCTTCAATAAATCAAATAAAAACAAAATAAAATCATGTGTCAGCGGATTTAGCTTTAAAATCATTACGTAAATCCTTTGTTTTCAGGTGGAATGAATGCTGGAAGACTCACGTTCAAATCGCTTTTAGTGTCAATTAGTTGACATTCAGACTCAGATGGCCAATTAGGTAAAAGATACTTTGGAGGTGGTTCGGCTGGGTTTCGAGATTTGCGTGGATATTTCGAATTCATACTTAATTTTGACTGATCTCCGTTCACAGCAAAATTTAATCTGGACACTATTTCGCTTTGCTACATCATTTCAAAATCAAATAAAAAAAATTAACATTTCCAACTTTTACAAATACAACCGAATCCAGTTATAACATTAATTTGCTCGTTTTATATCATTTTTAGGCAACTCTAAAGTGATTTTAGATCCTTTAAAGACATATTTAGATATCTCAAGACCATTTCGTGTTATATTAGACCACTTTAAACTTGAATGAATACAAATTTAAAAAGCCGCATTATGCCAGTATGAGCCAAATCAAAACTGTTAACTGTAACCGTTACTCCAGGACCGATTTACAAGGACACTAATTTTGATGTCCATTAGATAACCAGATTCTACTGTAATTACCTAATTCCAAATAAAACACGCTATAATATTCTGTCACTTGAGAGTAATGCTCACTTTAGATATAAGTTCCTCTCTGAGCTTAGTCGTCTGCAGCTCAACTTCTTTAAATAAAAATTTGTAAGAATCGTCCATAGGCATTTTCACATTAACTACCATTGGCTGTAAAACGCAGCTTGAGGTTCCACCGTTTAACACTGTGCAATCTGTTAATACAACATTTTAATTGTTAAAACTGATTCATTTAATACCTGCTTTAAATTAAATATTAAGAAATATAAAGACCAATCATTTTGTTTGGAACCATTTTATTTCCAGTTTCATCTCCTTCAAAAGGCTTTTGCAATTTGTGCATTTCTGTCTGCAACTGTTGCCTTATTTTCCATTCTGCGTAATCTATTTGCGCGGCCAAACGAACGTCAAGTGGAACTTGTTCTTGGGAAAGTTTAACCTGCTGCTTTTGCCAGAAATCTAATTTATTTTCAAAGTCACCCAATTCAATCAACGTCTTTTGCAACGCACTATACGCCAAAAAGCATATTTCATTATTAGTAAATGAAAATAACATTTTGCAAACAAGAACACATTACTTCAGTTGGTCTTCTAACGCGGCTTCTAATTTGTGATGGCAAATTACCGCATGTTTTCTTAATTTTGCCTGATTGAATGTTGGATGCAGTTCGACACTGGTGTTAAATGATGCGACTGAAGAGTTGTAACGCGCCAATACCTGAAATTTCCATCATCCCATTCATTGACAAATCACCATAAGCAAAATTAAAATAATTATATTACAGCATAAACGTTTCCTAGAGCGTAATGTAATATAGGATCATGAGGAGAAACTTCAACAGCAGCTAAGATAAGCGTAGCCGCGTCTTCAGACTGTTGTGACTGATGCAAAACATTACCCAAATTTAATAATGCCACATGTTTTGAGTCACTAGAAAAATTCCATCGTAAATTAAAATGTCAAAAAAAAAAGTTTAGACAAAATCCCAAAATGAGACAAGAAAAGGATTTCCAGAAAAGCTTTAAACTGCTTTAACAACCAATTTATAAGTTATTTTAAATAGAATGAGTTTAAAATTAATCATTTTGGGATTATTTTAATGTATTTTAATTGCAATAAGTTATAGATACTTTGGTGCCAAGTAGATAGCTCTTCTAATACATTCAACCGCCTTTCGAGCTTCTCCAACAAATCGAAAATAGTATCCAGCCATATTGTACAGCGTCCACGATGAAGAATTCTGCACAAAAAACTAAACATTAAAATAGTTTACGATACAAATGGTCTGTTCAGCAAGTAATAAATATTTAATTAAGAAAAAACAATTCTTGTGAACTTGAATACTGTTTCCTACAGAGTATTTTTTCAATTTATTAAGACTCATTTTTATTTGGCGTTTTCTTTTTCATTGTAAGAAACAAAACGAAAAACTGCCTTAATATTATCAAAATCTAGGAAAAGCAAATTTAGAAGACTAGTTGAACCTATTTACCATAAAATTAAAATGCTCTACAATATTAGAGCAAGAAATTTATGTTAGTTACTTAAGGAACAGAAAAAGTAGCAAGATTAAAATAAAATGTGATGCCTCTTGCAACGCTAAATGAAGAAGATGACCAAATTCCTCAGGAACATCGACAACCCACGCTAATAATTCCATCACATCTGGATCAGCAGCCATTGTCAAATTGTCTAAATTCTTCAAAGCCTGTTATTAAAAGACAAAATCGTGACACTCAAATCTTAAACCAAGAATAAAATGGTATTCAAACTTGTAAATGATCGTATTCTCCTTTGGTAAAATTTGCAATTGTTTGCAAGCAATTTGGTTGCAAATACTGCGTATTCTTTTGCGACCTTTCTTTCGAATATAAAGTACGAATGCTATTAATCAAAATATCAAGTGTAAAACATCAAAGCATTCTGAATAATTTTAAAAGATATATTGCTTTGAATTTCATTAACCTGGTCTCCATTTCTGTACATGTTGTAATTGTCCCAACATATAAATTGTATTCAGTGAGTGGTCTCTCAGCCACAATACAATCTTTATCTCTTTGGTAAAATTTGTCATGTAGTTTGCTGTCTCTTTCAGTTTTACTGTCAATTTCTTCAATGTGACCATCTAATTGTCCCATAAAATTTTGAACAAGTTGAGCCCTTGTTTCCTGTTGCATCAGAGCAACCAAATCATAAGGTCTGTTCATGTAAAACACGGAATAAATCTATAAAAATAAACGAAGAAAATATCAGACAATTTTGACAATCAAACATCAGTTTCTAAGTACAAATAAGCAACAAATCCTAATTTCTTACAGCAAAATAATGTAAACATAAAAAGTGTTGTTTGGTTTTGCATTTCCTGTGCAAATAGGGAAAAATAAATCGATTTAGTTTCGTTTTCAAGTTTTAAGTTTGTGTAAAATCAATGCCAGTTCACGTAATATTTACTATGCAATAAGGTGCTATGACATTAGCAGTGTAAATATAATTGACAAATAAATGGTAATAAAACTAAAATAATTATTATTCAATTTTATAAATAGAATGTTGACTGCACTTCCTTTCAGTTAAAACGGTCTCGCTCGAGCTAACAACTTTCAAGTGGCAAATGTCGATATATCAATAAATGAGATCGATTCAACGTTCAATAATCGACTTATTTCATTGAGTTACTAAAGAAGCAATAACATCAGTTATGTAATCGATTGTCAACCACTTAAACTAGGTTTCCGCTTGAGGGGCTATTTATTTCAGTCCTTGGACTCGGAAATATTTAAAATGCATTCAATATTAAATACTTATACATTACCTGTTCTTGTATTTTTCCATCTTCTGTGACTACCCAATGCGTTGCCGCTTTGACACTTGATAACAACAATAATAACATAAATAAAAACGAGTAGAATGTACGTGTTCCCATTTCACAGCATCCAGCACGGACCGCCATTATAATGTTACTAATGTAATAAACAGCCACACCCACATTAAGGCAACGCCCACTTATATCATTTTTGCGCCAAATATCTCATATGACGTCACCTATAGCAAAGTCACCCGGCAAATTTGAAATTAGTTTCTAATTAATGCTCGAATGTTATTGTAGTGTTTTAATTCATTGTCACGAAATAATCACTTTTATCAATGACGTCGTTTTAAATCATTTTCTTTAATAAAATTCTATAATATTTAAATTGTAATCTACGTGATTTTTAAAAGTTGCAAACATTACTTTAATGCTGCTAAATGCCAATAATAACAAACCCCAATAATATTATTGTTATTATTACGATAATTTCCTGTTAAAAATGTCTTATTTCGTCACTTCCGTCAAGTTGGCTTTGATAATTTTTTAAGACGTTTCTTAGTATGCAAACATTACCTTTTATATCGTTAATCAGGTTGACAAATTGTTTTGGTTCTGACAATACATCTATGGTATCGGTGTAGGGATTGTAATGGACTTCAAATGGACGTTTAATATTTGAAGCGAATTTTCTATATGAAAAACAAGAAAATAATTTGATTAATAACAAAATAATATGTTACTTTACTTATTTGGCAGAAGTTCAAAATTAATTAAATGTTTTCTATTATTATTTTTATTACCTCATTTTGTTTCTGGCTTCTTCAAAACTTTCCGTATAAAAATAAGCTTTTTGAAAGCTCGTAATTACACACTCTTGCTCAATTGCTTTTTCAGTGTTAAAAGCAAGCTGTAAAGCATCGTTTGACAAGGCAAACTATATTTTATAAAGAAAAACAATTTAATTACATTATAACAGGAAACAGAAGATTCAATATTAGGTTAAACATTAACATTTTTTTGTTAAAAAAATTCAGATGATTTTCCTTTATTTAGAAATTCGAACGTTTTTTATTTAGAAATTCTAATGTTTTTGTTTTTAATTAAAAATTTGATTTTTTTATTTGGAAAACTAAGTTTTTTTTAGTCTAACATTCGATTTTTTCGTTTCTAATAATGTTAAATAGGTTACAGGATGTCACATATTTAATTAGCGTTAAAAAAGCAACAATCTAAAATTATTAAAGTAATATTTCTTAACCTTTAATTCAGCTACTGAAGACAAAAGTCCAGCGCCATAAGCTTTTAAGTGACCGTTTTCTTTACATAATCCAAATTCAACAGTGAAAAAATAACACTAAAAAAGTTAATTATCACTAAACAAAATTGCAATTATATGTAAAACAAAATAAAACCTACAGATGCTAACTTGCTGACTTCTTCGTCAGAAGCTCCTAAAGATGCCAAGCCAATTTCCTGCGAAAACTGTGCAAATGATGGATCTGCAAGCAGTGGCATATGTCCCAACAACTCATGGCAGCAATCACTAATACCACAAAAAACAAATTACTAGCAATGAAAAGTTATATAGTCAGATTAAAGATTACGGCTCAGGTGTGTAAAATGGATCCGAATGATGACGAATATATTGCGTGCAATGAAACAATCGAAAAGCTAAACCAGCTAGAAAATCGCGTGATGACAAATAACCAGCCACCGGACGTACTTGAAACCCTGATTTCTCTATTTCAAATTCAAAAACATTTAACAAGTTAATTCAATAACAAAATAACAAATTTACTTTTAAGAAAGTCGTTAATATCGCATAGTTGAGGCACATGGTCAAGCCTATTAAAAAGTTGTTTACAAAAACATCAAAACACTGATTAATAACAACAATAACATTGTTTATCACATTGGTGTTTTTTTCCTCGTATTAAAAAAAACTTTAACTATAAATTATCTTAATTACCTGTATCCACAATGCTCTTCAAGTAGAGGCATATTGGCCAAATATTCTTTGCATGCATAAGTTTTATATAAACTTTTCAAGGCTCCAAAAATAGTCCCCCTATTTGTATACATTACAAGACATCAATCAAAAATGTTATTCAAAGACGTCAATCAAAGATATAAATACAAAGCTGTCAATCAAAAATGTCATTCTAAGATACTGTAGTAATCAAAAATATCATTCTAAGATACTGTAGTAATCAAAAATATCATTCAAAGATGTTAATCAAATATGTCAACAATCATTTTTTAAAAATTTTAAAAAATTAAATTGCTGGAAATATTACCATACTGTAGAGTAGGAATTACAGTTTCTTTTAATTTCATTAATTTTTATAAATTTTAAAACTTTTGCTTGAGTGACATTCTGTATTCCATTTAAAAACTGTTATTTCAGTGCCTATAACGAAACGAGACCAAATCTTATCGTTTTCAATGTTATTTTTTCCCTTTATTTATTGCCATGAACGAAAAAATGCCAATAAAGAAGCGAGACTAAATCTCATTAATTTTAATGGCAATTTGTCCCGTTTATTTCTTCCCATAAAGAAAAAATTAATCTAATTTAAACAATAAATCGATATATTTCCTATAATGTTAAATGGAATTAAAACAATATTATATTTACCATGTTTTTGTTTCTTCTGCTGTGTAATCAACTCGAGGAATTGGTTTACCACTAAAAAAAATAGATTAGTTATCATTAACGATAATTTAAAATTAATTTTTTAAATTAAAACTATAATAAGAAATTACTGTTCATAGTTCATCGCCAGCTCCGTAAAATATTTCCTTCTCTGACGGTATATTGGATCTTTAAATCCCTGTCAATAAAACATTGTTAAATTCAACTTGAAAAGTACAGAAAAACAATAAACGACCAAAGTAACTTTAAGAAAATTGAATGCAAATTGGTTAATGACTTTATGACTTGCAAAAGATTGTCAAACAAGTTCCAAATCTTCACTTTTTTTTATAACTTTATACAGAAATTTAATGAAGACTAAAAGTTATGTTGACATGGTGGAAACCTAAAACTTTTAAAGATTCTCTTAAGATATAACCTGATGACTAGGGATGTTCCGATACTACCCATATGGGTACTGGTATCGATACTTTGGCTTCCGATACTTACTATTTTGGAATCGATTCTTGTCTTTCGATTCTTTAGGTATCATTTGCAACTTTTCCATTCGATACTACTACTTTACATGACGTCATTTTTGGCTGTCATAGAGCAAATGCGCATGCGCAAATGTATTTTAACGCGCATGCGCGAAAACCTTCTTAGTGCGCATGCGCATAAACATTTAAGTGCGCATGCGCAATAGGATTAGTATCATATGATACTGGTATCGATACTTTCTTAAAAGTAGAAGAATCGAATCCGGTATCGATTCCATCTCCCAGAGTACCCATTTGATACAAGTATCGATACTTTGGTGGTATCGGAACATCCCTACTGATGACACACAACAAAAAATCATAAAAAATAAACAATAAAGGAACCCCAAAATTAAGAAAGAAAAAAAAAAGTGTTTCTGCCCAGGATCGAACTGAGGACCTTCCGCGTGTTAGGCGGATGTGATAACCACTACACCACAGAAACCCAACGGCAAACAACTACAGTATTTGACTGTACTTTCACACTTGGCACAGCAATGTATATAAAATTTTTCTTTAACTTTGATTATTTATTTTCTATCTGTAAAACTTATTAAGCGTACAAACCGGATGGTCAGCATCTAAGTCAGCGCCATACATCAAAACATTTTTCGAACAGACATCAAAATCAGACAGCTGTTTAGGAAACCATGGAGTTTGTTTCAAATCAGCTTTAAATTAAATCGTTTTAATTTAACTAATTGTTTAATAAACATTAAAATGTTTAATGTACACTTATATAAATTACCAAGGTGTTGTTGATCATTTGTTGCTGAGAACTGCTTTAGTTGATTTTCAAGGGTATCCAGTAAATAATCCGTCAATTCCACAGGACAATTAAATTGACTCTATAAAAAACAATCATTTGTATAAATACATGCATATGTTATGTCGAAATGATTTTAATTAAATAATTTTTTACAACTAAGTTTGATGCATTTCTTAACCATTTAGATTTTGCAAAGCTACATTGAACACTGGCACAACCCGAAAATGAAATTTCGTTCTTAAAACAAATGAAAGAATTTTTTGTGTTGTGTCACTGTTCATTTAGTTTTCGATTAATAAGATTTTACGACCTTGAAATGAAGTCTAGCAACTTTAAAAATTTAAATTTAGCAAATTATTTAAAATCAATTGATCAAGACTAAAATCTTTATTTTAGAAATTTGAAGTAGTAAAATAGAACTTACTTGCACTCCATTGCACAAATGTTTCGGTAAAGTTCCTTCCATGCTGAAAGATGTATTGTGTTTAATTAAAACGATTAAAAGATGTATATTTATATGAAGAATATTAAACTTGAAACTTCCTTGTCACATTGCACGATATTGCAATATCAATCAAGCTTTTCTTTTTGGTTTTCCTACAATTAAACTACCAGAAAAAGTGCATAATGTGCATCGGCCATTCCATATTTAAAAGAAAAACGATTAAGCAAGAGATAATTCATCATTTTCTCAGTAATAATCATTTGTTTCATTGAAAAAATAAAAAAAAGTAAGGCTGAAAGCTTCAAATTGCATGTGGATTACTAATTTGATTCCTAAAATTATTACGACAAGTTGTAATTGTAACTTTGAAAAACTGCGATAGACAGTAACAATTGCATTGTGTTCAAGTTTAAACTTTAAAGATAGCAAGTTATTAGAATTGCTTTTTAGTAGATAAATAAGAAAATCTCTATGCTACAAATTTGATTTAGTTGACACAATAAACCCCATAAAATAAGTTGTCATGATACAGTATATTATTTTAGATTTTTTAAAAATACTTAAACAAAATAAAAATAATGTAAAGAACTACAAAAACATTCAAAAGTCGCCTAACAAAGCAAAATCTGTTAACGTAATTCAATTAACCTAAGTCTCTTAACCTAATTCAACTTTTAACCTAAGTCTCTTAACCTAAGTCAACTTTTAACCTAAGTCTCTTAACCTAAGTCAACTTTTAACCAAAGTCTCTTAACCTAACCCAACTTTTTTAACCCAACCTTTTTTAACCCAACTAAACCCAACCTTTTTAGCCCAACTAAACCCAACTTTTTAACCCAACTAAACAGAACTTTTTTAACCCAACTAAACCCAACTTTTTTAACCCAACTAAACCCAACTTTTTTAACCCAACTAAACCCAACTTTTTTAACCCAACTAAACCCAACTTTTTTAACCCAACTAAACCCAACTTTTTTAACCCAACTAAACCCAACTTTTTTAACCCAACTAAACCCAACTTTTTAACCCAACTAAACAGAACTTTTTTAACCCAAATTTTTTAACCCAACTTTTTTTACCCAAGTTTCTTAACCTACATCGCTTAACCTAAGTTTATAAAAACGTTTATAAAAGTTTTTATTATAATATATTTTTTTTATTATAAATTTTTTTTTTTCTTATTTTTTTTATTTTAGTTTACGAAACTTTTTTAAACCGGCCCCCGCAAACGGTCATGGCGGCTCTGACCATCCCTCAGAATTTTTTTTCAGGAAATATAACATGAACTGCCGCACAGAGCGAGCCCTAGATTACATTTAAACGTAACTCAAAATCGTAACACTTTTAAGTTTAATTAGCGTCATTAAAAGATTTGCCCTCGGCGTCAAAAAAGCTCAGAAAGGTACTAATTCTTTCTTAACAATACGATGTTAATTCTAGTAATTGTTGTATTTTTAATAAACTTTCCAAATAATCAAACATAAATAAATAACATAAACATCCAAATACAAGTTTTCCATCTATTTTTGAAGAATTGTTAACATTTTTTTAAAAATAAAAAATGTTGTTAATGATCATGACTTTCATAAGAAAACAATGGTTGTTTGCGATATTTTGTTTTTTATACTTTCCCCGGGGGCCGTATAGCCCGAAGAAGGTGGCTCCAAGGTGTCGTCCCAGGCATTCCCACAGCCCCACTCATTTCTCGTCCATTTACTAACATGGCAAAGTTTTAAACTTAAAAGTTAAAACTAAATAATTGTTTATTATGATCATGATCATAACAATTGTTGTTTTCATTTTTTGAATAAATAAACTGCAAAAAAAAAATAAAAGTATTTTCTTTTAACAGAATGCTAAGTTGTATTATGTCAGTACACACATAATTATGCTATTTAAGGTTTATAGTTTTGAGTCACCATATAACCAATGTATAATTACATGTTTTGCATGATATAAAATATATTACCACATGTTTATTTACATTTTGCAATCACTTTCTACCCATTTGTACTCTTGATTAGCTGCATTCAATTACAAACAAAAACAAAAAAAAAAAAAACAACATAAAAGCAAGCGTTGGTTACCATGGCGACTTCATTGCTTTAAAAAATCAATTTAAATTTTAAAATGTTTCAGCAATTCAACATAACAATCGAAAGAATGGTTAAGGGACGTCAATGTTTGGGACGCCAAAGACCACTTACAATAATTACTTAACATAATTTTAAGTTATAATTAATTAACTTAAACACTTTTAGCAGATGGTATTCAGTTTCATTAAGTTAATGTGTAAAATTATGCTGAAACAATGGATTTTCCCGACGAAAAAAATGTTATTGATTTCACTGAAACAATGATTGCAATTGATATTCTTAAAACGATTTTGTTTAATGCAATACGTAAACACAGGTAAATAGTGACGTAACCAGAAGTTCAACAAAATATTAATTTAAAGATGGAAAAACCCAACAAAAAAATTAAGATATAAAATGACCATCATGTTGAATTTAAATCTTCAAATTTTAATTTTTATTCTTTTAGCTTACGCTATTTTAAAATGGTAAAAAGTCATTATACAGCTTAATTTTATTAATATAAAATTTAACACTAGTATTTTTGAACCTACCTAAGCTCGCATACTGTAATGAGACAAATCGGTATTAAAACTAATGCAATTCAGTCTCGTTTCATTAAAAAAATAAACCAGACAAATTTCTATATAAAGTAGCCAATGTAGTCTCGTTTTTTCCCAAATTTTTGATATCCCATGACCCCAAAATTCTAGTTCCAGTTAAAATTATCAAAATAGAAATTTACATGACAAATTTCCTGTTACCGGTTTTATTATTTACTTAAAATTATTAAAATTTAAACTCACTAACACTATCCAGTTATTATGTCATATATCCAGTTTACTTTTTACTTTATTATTTCACTAAACAACTTGTAGAGTTTAAATGTAGTTTTAATTTGGAAGCGTGGTTAAAATTGTTAAATGTGGAATTAAACTCTTACAATAATAATGAACTATAATGTTGACTGGCAATGTAGTTTGCGACGATTACAGACGGTGATTTTAGCAGCTACATGTTGTTAACGGTCAGACAAGAGTTAGGGAGAGAACTAACTAAAACAAGTTGGTTACGACAATTAATAACCTCTGATTGATGACGCAATCAATCAGGTGGTCTATGGCAATTAATATCAATCAATATTAGTTAATTATGCAACGTTATGCAATGCGCACAATACAGTATTCTAACACAACTAATATAAAAATACTGAAAAAACGAGGTCAGTTTTTTTAACATATAAATAACAAATTAAAAATTAATAAAAAAGATTGACACCTTCAATTAATTACAATTTTCTGCTCTTATGAATAATCATTCATGAATTTTTGGAAATTTATTGTATTTCTAACATTATCTAAATCAGTTTCAACCAGACAGCAAACATTTTAAATAAAAAAAGTGTTGGTTTTTTATATCCAAATACTGTAAACTATTTCTGATTTTCCTACCTGTCCACCAGGTGGAGTTCAACCTCTGACGCAAGTGGTTGTGTGTGACGTGTGTTTTGGCCATTTTAAATAGGTGAAAGATTTTCTCCTCATATCGATTGTAGAGTTGAATGTGTTTAGTTTTGTGTGTGTGTTTGTGTTGTGTATGTCTGCTATAACAATTCACTAAGGATTTTACGTTTGTAAATATTATTCAAATTTCCAGTCAATTAAACAAAAAATCTTTAAAAATATAATAACAACAAAAGAATGGATTTGTACGAGAAAGCGATGAAAGAAGCTGGTAAGATACTTTTTATTTAAAAAAAATATTATTTTTCTGTATGTTTAACTTTGTAATGCACAATCTTATTCTGGCTTGTCATCTTTTTAATCAATAAAAATTTTATAACAAAAAACATTAAAATTATTGGTCGTAAAAAATGTAATGCATATACCGTAGAAATTCACAAATAATTCTTTTCCCTAAAAACTACCTAACGTTAAAGTAAAAAAAATCCATAGAAAATAAGGGAAAAATACAAAAAAGTTAAACCCTACAAAGTATTGTGTGCAATTATGTTGACGAAGAATGTTAAGGTCAACGCATCCGTTCCATTGGCTATGTAACATAAAGATTTCACGTAACGTCTTACTTCTTTTATTCAGGTGACAAAAGTAGGTCACGTGAGAAACAATTCAGATAACGAGGGTCTAGGTTCTTTTTTCAAAAATTATTCAAATGTTTCGCGGTCAAATAGCCACACGGCACGTAGGGTTCTCAAACTTTAGGTCGCGTCCCAATAACCAAAAAGAAAACTTTTTTAAAATTATTTTGAACAGCAAAATTATGTAATTGACAAATACAAAGCAGCTTAAATAAATTCAAAATTTCGTTACTAAAATAATAATGACAATTTTTTAATTGATGGATTTTATTTGATTAAGCAGTAATTCATAGACTTCAATGCTAAATTAATTTCATAAACTCTAATGATAAATTTCAAAGCTAAATTTGTCTCTTAAACATCAAAGCAAAGTTTTTTTCATAAGACTTCATGTTCAATGCTAAAATTTTTTTCATAAATTTCAAAGCTAAGTTTGTTTCATAGACGTCATAACTACGTTCACAAAGCAACTCCTAATCTGCTAAAGTTTGCATAAAATTTAACTCGAGGGGTTTCTTTTAATTATTACAGAAATTAAAATTCTCATCATACAGGTATACATTTGCATGCATACCGTAGTTACAGTACAAACACTAAGTAAAATAATGCTCATTGTCTATTTTCTATTTCAGCATAATACAATATTATGCACTTCATTAATTCCTGATATGACCTGATTTTTCCCCATCACCATAATGTCATTGTAATAATATTATACTGTACATTTGAGCTTTAACAATAGTAAGTGACCGCCTGTTTGCATTATCAATTATACCAGAGTCGGCTTATTAAAAGGATTAACATGATTAAACAAACACCGACATTAAATTGAAAGCAACAAAAAAGCCACAAAAAAACAACAACCTAAGTTACGTTGCAAGCAAAAATAAGGCAGGTTTTGAAGTTTAACTTAATTTAGTACACAGGATTCCCAATCTATTAATAGCCAGTGTCCAACTCCAGCTAAAAGAAAAGTAAGAGGGAAAAAAAGCCCAAAGGGTTCTCTTTTTGTTCAACGACCTTCTCCTATAAACCCAAAAACTGGTCATACAGCTATCAAAAACATCAAATGTCCACTTTACATCCATTTTAAATTTTTAGCCAAGATTTTTAAAAGCTTTTAAGAATAGACAAGATGCTCTAAAAATAATTCAATAAAATGTTTTATGCTCACCAGTGGCAACAAGGTTGACCAAATGGTTGGAACGGGATAGAACCACTCTGTATTGGTCATTTCCATCCATAAATTCATTCTACAAAAAAAAATAGAAAATCTAATTACAAATTTTGCAATTAAAGGAATGTCAAAACAATGAATAATTTATAATAATTGCAGTTATAAGAATTATTGGTTCTCTGCCTTTGGTACGTTTGTGTATAGAACTCATTGTTAATAAAGATTCTTTTTAAAAAAAAACATTGAGAACCAGAAATTATACAAAATAATTGCACAGTACGGCAACTTCTAAGTACTGTTTACGAAGTTAGGGCGTCTGTGAACTCCATTGCTAGTTGGCCCATTTGAAAAGTGACCATAATTGTTGTTTACAAATGTAATATTTATGTTTGTTGTTTACTAGTTGTCCTTCATTTTTAGAAAATAATGCATAGGGTGATTTTCTAAACTGAAACACTTTTTGTTTACCATGGCAAAAAAATAAACAGGAAAAATCGTCATTGGAACTGATAAAAATAGTCTCGTTTCTTTGTTGTTCCTGTAAAAAAAGAATTTCAACTTTAAATATCACCCGGCATAAAGTATGTATGCAAACCCGTTTGGTTTTATTATTAAAAAAATGTGTTTTGTTTGAAATATTTTAATATATTCTGAGAAATTTTCAATGTTGAAACAGTGGCATTACTGTATAGCCATTAGGGTCATTAGGCCATCACATTTCGGTCAGTAGCGCCAGAGGGAGCTGAATTAATTTAAACTTACAATGAAAAAAAAAAAAAAAACATCTATTTTTCTAGTTTAGTAGGTAATCTGGTTGTCTATTACAGTACAACTAAAAAACAACATTAAAAAAAACGCCTTAAAATTTTATCAATTACTAAATTTTAATTTATGAAGGACAAATAAAAACAAACTTACAAGTTACAACTTTTTGTACCATAAAACTATTGTCGATTCATTAATTTAATCGCTGCAATAATTTTACTTAATAATTCGAACCATGTTCAGTTAAAATACTGTATGTCCTAAATACAATTGAAATTCAATTACTGTATTAATTAATTGATAAATTGAGGTTGAACTGACCGCTACTTTCACCTAAAAAATGTTAGTTATGTCCTATATTTGAAATTCAATTTTAAAGTTATACTGTACACGGAATAATGTGACAGGCACTTGTTAATATAACAAGTACTTAAGACTTTCTAGTAGGAAGTCTATAATTAACAAAAAATGAAACCGAATTTTATTGTTTATGGAAGCAAAATTCTAAATCTACAATCACATGCAAACATTTTAAAAACAAAAAGCAAACTAATTGATAAAATGTTCAAAAATTCATAAAAAAAAAAGTTCAGTTAACATGTTAACCAAAAAATAAAGAATGCAATATAAAAAATTAATTTTAGTTACCATAGTGATAATGTCCATAAAAATTCGAAAATTCAAATTGCTATTAAGAAGAAGAAAATAAAACAAATTTTAGTTGCCATAGTGACCATGTCCGTAAAAATTCTAAAATTCAAACTTCAAAATACATGGGGAAAAAAATAATAAATGTCAGTTACCCTAAGTAACCATATACCCTGTTTACATCCGGAAATTCAAATAACATTTTAATTACAATGCATTTGTTACAGTATAATAAGTTATAAAACCATATCATGTTTTTAATGCAATTAGACTGTGTAAATAATTGTAAATTGCATTGTAAAGCTAATTGCCACGTTAATTCAAATTTCAAGGAAAAAAACAAACATGTGTTTGTTACTTAAGAAAAACATTTTCTATGTAAATGATATCGTTTTTGTGTTTATTGTTGATGTTGAAGAACTGTGAAGTGGACATCCGGTAAAGTAATAATCTAAGAATGAGTAGGATAAAGAAAGGCTGGCAAAGGTCATTGAATCAAGTTCAAGTCTACTACACAACCCCCTCTTCCCCTCCCCATAAACACCTAAAGAGTAACCGGATATCGAACTTTTGTTTAGTGAACTATTGAAGCTATCCCATGACCCACATATTGTACTAACCGCTTCATAATTTTTATTGAGTCATTAATAAATTGTAGTAATAATAATTTCCAGCAATAAAATAACGTTCAGCATGGCACTCTGTATATAGTGTACACCGGTGTAATAAGAAAAAAAATCAAATTTCGAATTCAGTATTTTCAATTGGAAATTTCCAAATGCAAAATTTTATTGCATTAAATTGGTATTTAAAATTCAATAAATTATGCATTTTGGCGTTTGTCCAAAAACTTTAACGAGGACTGTAGGTCATTTGAGTCATTTTGATTATCAACACAAATACTTTTATATAAAAAACTTGCTTTGTTTTCTATCATACCGGGTGATTTTCTAAACGGGAAAAAATAGTCATTGGAACTGATAAAATGTAGTCTCGTTTTTTTATTTTTTTTTTTAAAAAGTGTTCAAATTGGAAAACCACTAGTATGTCATTTTTACCACAAAAAAAATGAAAGTATTTTTTTTATTTATTTTTAGATCCTCGGACTGACAATTGGCTTCTGGTCAAAAGTCCAGCCCCAGTCATCGCCCTGTTGGTCGCTTATGTGGCTATCACAATAAAAGGACCAAAACTAATGGAGAATCATAAACCACTACCCCTCAAAATGCTTTTAATACCGTATAACTTTTTCCTGGTTGGATTATCAATGTACATGTTCAAAGAGGTCAAACATCTTTAAGTTATTTACACACAATAAAATAAATAAACTTATTAATATGTTTTTTTTTACTGTAGCTGGCTATCACGTCTTATTTATCCGGCTACCAGTGCCAAATGCTTGATTACTCCAATGACCCATTGCAACTAAGGGTTAGTACACACTTAACTCTTATTAATTCGTCTTTTAAGGAAATGACATTTAATATTTTGTAGATGGCCAATGCGATATGGTGGTTTTTCTTTTCAAAAGCCATTGAACTGCTAGACACAGTAAGTCACCATCTAATTTGCATCTCAATGTATACAATATTAACTTATATAAAATAATCTCTTATTAAAAAAAATAGGTTTTCTTCATCTTAAGAAAGAAAAATCAGCAAATTACATTTTTACATGTTTACCATCACTGCACCATGTTATCTATGTGGTGGGTTGGTGTCAAATACGTGGCCGGTGGTGAAGGTGAGTAATGATCAAATCACTCATAGACTTCAATGTTAAATCTTGTCATAAACTTAAATACTAAATTCTCTTAAAGATCTCAGTTTTAAAGTTTGAGTGTGTAAAGACTTGAATGTGATAAATTTCTTCTTCAAATTACACGTCAATCAAATATTTAATTACTATAATTATAAGCTAATTTTGCCATTTTTCTTTTCAGCATATTTTCCGGCCATGATAAACTCATTCGTCCATATATTCATGTACGCTTATTACGGTTTATCAGTATTTGGTGAAAGTGTACGTCCATTTTTGTGGTGGAAACGATATTTAACTCAGCTGCAATTAGTAATTACATTGCTTTTCTTTTAAATTACATCATATCAAAACCCTTTTTCTTTTTTAAAATTTCCAGGCTCAATTTGTTGGAATAATTTTGCACGTAATCTATGGATTATTCCACGACTGTACATTCCCAACATGGATGATGTTTTTTGGAATTTTTTACTGCTCAACGCTGGTTATACTGTTTCTAAATTATTACATTAAAACTTACACCAAAAGGAAAGACCAAGCAAAATTACAACTTCAACAAGACCAAGACACAGCAGCAGCAGAAAAGTTGGATTAAGTTGAAGAAAAAAAACATTTAGACGCGTTCACCGACCAATATAAGATTTACAGAGTGTTTTGTAATAGCAAATCTTCCATCTTTCAACTTTAATAGTTCTATTATATAAATACAAGCTTAATCTTAGAGCAAAACTGGATTTCATTCCATAATTTAATATTATTGCGCATGCGCATCAATATTATTCTAAATTTTTTAATGCATTATTCTTTTTTAATTATACGCATGTGTAATGATATAATTTTTTAATTAAAAATTTAGAACGAGGATGTGCTTATGACGTCATAAGCACATCTTCATTGAGAGTTGCGCAAAACCTTTACCATTTTATGATTTTGTGCGCAATTTGTGCACAAATTCAGCGCAATCTCAAGGAAAATTAATAAATTATTACTTTATTAGTTCTTTTTTTTACTATTTTGAAATTTTGACCCAATAAGTTGCTTAAAACATAATGGTTATTCATGATTTAGTTGTTATTGTAATTTTGTTATTTTGAGTTATGCCATTTCAAGATTGGAAATTTGTGAAACTGGAACACAGGATCTGCAGGATTTAAATTTATTATTGTAAATATTTGTTTGTTTGTTTTTCTTTCTTTTATTATTTCCTTGTGGGTTTGTGTCAATTTATTCATTGGGGGAATTCAGTCAAACTTGATTAAGTAATGTCTAAGAGAGTTATTTAAACTAAATAAGCTAATACTAAAAAGCTAAAAACTAAAATGTTGTTTACTGAATTCATTTAGCCAAATAAATACGAAAAAATAAATCAAATAAGAAAATCTTTTCATTATTTGCTGATAAAATTCACTTAAACGGAAAGGGGAAAAAACAAATCATGACAAAAAAAAAAATTAAAAAAAAACACTTTCTAATTAAAAATTAAATAATCAAATTAAAAATGTTCAAATATTAAATCTTCCAAATAACATAACATTGTAAAATGAATTGCTCAAAGTTGAAAATAAAACAATAATAAAACTTTCTTAAAAGCATACAGTACTTCCGGTATTAACAGCAAAAAATTTTATTTTGCCCGCAAAATTTAATGTAACGTGATAATAATTAAATTTCACACCACAAAACTAAACAACATTCTTTTAAAATGTAAATAATAGGGAAGAAAGTACCGTAAATATCTCATTTAATTAACCACATTTACAATGTTGAAGAAACTAATATTTTTAACCAGTTTAGCCATCATAACAACAACTGATTTAGATAAAGTAAGCGAAAATGACGTATTTGCTATTGAAGTTAAGCCTCAGTCATCACCTCGATATACGCTAACTTTAAAAGACGAAGATTTCTGCGCTGGAACTCAACTAATCTTTTGTCCATTGGTTGAACACAAACCAACTCAAATGTTTCGACTAATCAACAAAACGTTCATAAGAAACGTCGTCTCTGGGTAAAAATTTAATCAAAATATTTCCACCTATACAACTGTCATTTATTTTTAATATAGTCATTTTTTAACTCTTGATCCTCAAATGAACGATGAAACTGAATTGAGTCGAATAACACTAACAATACAAGAATTCCACGGGAAAGAAGGACAACAATGGGCAAACGCTCAAGGCAAAATAGCATCAGCTGAAGGAAAGTTATGTATTGATATAAACGATGGTATACCGACATTAGGAGCACCGGTTATTTTTAAACCATGTGATAATAGTTCTAGTTCTCAAAAATTCGGTCCAGCATATATAATGGGCAATGATTTCCATGTTAAGATGGGCTGATCATTATATAGGTATTCTGTAATTTGTGTAGCCAATAAAGAAACGAGACAGTATTACATTACAAACTATGACCGTTAAAGAAAAACATGCCGTGGCAGGCACGAAAGCACCCGGCAGAAAAATACTTTTTATACAGAACTATTTGGGCTTACCTGATGTTGCACAGTAAAATTATTTTAATTTTAAATAAAATCAATTTAAGTTTGAACCAATTTAAAAACTGTAAAATAAATGGATAATATTTGTGGCATGTTAATTCAATCTATAATCAAAATATCGATCAATTTCAATGATGGAAAAACCAATAACTTTTGGCTAATAAAATAAACAACTTTTAACTTTGTTTGTGCATTTGTAATTTATCAGCAACTCAATTACAGCAAATGCAATCAATATTTCACCATTCTCAGAATTCATTAAATTACAAAGTTGTAACTACACTTTCTGTAACTTGCAATTTAAGCAATAAGGAACTGTTTATAATAATCAACTTATAAATGCTATAATTTACCATCAAATAACACGTGAAAGTAACGCCAACTCAATTTTTTTATAAAAAACCATAAATATTCTGTAAATGCACCCAAACCGAATGTAATTGAATTTGACGTCATTATATTTCATAATCATCAGATCAGTGTCAAAAAATAATTTAAAGAAATTAAAAAAGGCTGAACCACACTAGTTAATCGGTTTACTCAAAATAAAATTCACACTTAAAATGTAAGCTTATTTTTTCCATTTAAAATACACAGGATTCGTTTTTTTTTACCTAAAATGCATAGTCAGCTTACCTATAGAGTTTATTACACTAGAGAAGCGACATTTTTAAAAATCGAAATTTGCAAGGAGGAAAAACCCAGGAGGAAGAGCGACTGGAGCTAAATGTTAAAATGTCAGAGGATCCGGTTTCTTTACATAGAAGTACCGTGACGTCATACACTGTTTATGGTGCAGTGAAACTTCGCTTTCAAGTTGAAAGTTCAAAATGTGTCAGTAAATTGAAGATTATAAAGAAAACAAGCTTTAAGTGTTGGTTCGGGTTATTTTTTCTTCATACTAGTACAAAACATGGCGGTTAGTGGCACGCAATGTCTCGGAATACTATTTCTATTGACCGCTTTTACTGAAGCCCGAGGATTGGATATTGGATTATGTGGTGACTGGAACGTCGAATGTAATTGTGGATCACAATACAAAGTTATAATACCAATCAAACAGTTAAGAGTTGATCACTTACAAAAAAAAAAAAAAAAAAAACAATCAATTTTTTTAAAATAACTTGTCTTCAATTTTTTGGAATAGATGTACAAGATTTTACAGGTGGAAACACCAGTGTAAACCATGTGACGACATTAATGTGGGTGCCATGTGTTCAAAATATGCCAATTGTTTGGAATGTAATCGGGACAAGTGCACTAGGTGTCCTCCCAATCGTTATGGACAATGGTGTGCAGGAGGTAAATACTGGACATTATTCACAATGGTTGCTATGATAACTTTAATCATTGTGCTTCTGGTTGCTATGGTAACTTTAATCATTGTGCTTCTGGTTGCTGTTGCTTCATGTTAATCATTATTATGTTATTTTCTGCAGTGATAACTAGACTTTTATTACTTTTTCTTAAGTACGGTATTAACTTAAATTTCAGAAATTTTTATTAAATTCTAGAATTCATATTTACAAGAAAAAAAAATGACCAAATTCATAATCTTAAGTTGTTTTTTTTTTTTAAAAAAAAGTAAAAAAAAAACATATGGACGTTGATCGTCCTTCAGTTGAGCCATTAAAATTTTTCAATAAATAATAAACATGTAATTGAAACAGAAAAATATTATGAAATTTTTGCTTTTCAATAATATTTCAGTTCTTCGTGTATGGATTTTCTCTATATGAAATTAAGTTACACAATCCTTTTGATTAATTCTGAAAACGTTTCGAGCAAAATACATTTTTTAATCATCTTAATTGTACTTTCTTTTATTACATTTGCAGTTTGTCATTGCCAAAATGGGGGAGTATGTACCGATAGTGGTCTTTGTTCCTGTCCTTCTACGCACACAGGGCCACAATGTCAATGTAAACAATTAACTTATAATAATGTCAATGTAGCCATTAATAGTCTAAAATAATTTCCAATTACAAAAACAGTATCGAAATGCACTACTCTTGATCCAATTGCCAATGGTGATATTGCTGTTAGCAATTTCGATATTGGTTCAACTGCTGTATACATTTGTAAAGCCGGTTA
The DNA here is from genome assembly GCA_013389785.1 of Helicorthomorpha holstii. Lineage (NCBI taxonomy): Eukaryota > Metazoa > Arthropoda > Diplopoda > Polydesmida > Paradoxosomatidae > Helicorthomorpha > Helicorthomorpha holstii. The sequence goes on along the minus strand of JAAFCF010005931.1, from coordinate 14,988,977 downwards.
TGCCATGCCAGTTAATAGTAACAATGCTCGAGTATGTACAAGCAATGGACAATGGTCAGGCAAAGCTCCTGTTTGTGGTAAATTTAAATGAAGACAAAAAACAATAAAATCAATTTGAATTCTAATTATTGTGTAATTTCCATAGAAAAACAATGCCCGCCGTTAAAATTGTCAGGTTTTGTGACACCTAGTCAGGACATAAATGATGACCAATGGTTCATTCGCACTGTAACATTTTCCTGCCAAGGCGACAAGACTCTTTTGGGTTCTCAATCCATCCATTGCCTTCCAACTGGTCAATGGGATAACCCACCACCACAATGCGGTATTTGACTAATTACACTGTTTTTGTTTTTAGTCATTGATTAATTGTCATTTCCGCTCTTTACTCAAGTTACTCCATGTCCCACGCCATCAAACATTGAAAATGGTCACGCATTTTATCAGTCTGTAAATGAAGGGTCATCAGTACGCTATGTCTGCGCTAAAAATTATTATGTTTCTGGTCAACAGGAAATTCAATGCGTCAATGGCAATTGGTCTCATCCGCCACCAAAATGTGGTATACCGAATGCAGTAGTTAACGATGCTAATATTATTCTTAAAATAATACAAAATAATTAACAATAATTTTTTTACAGAAAAAATATTGTATTGTGGTGATCCAGGAGTTCCAGAATTTGCCACTAGACAAATTGTCAATGGAATTGGTGACAGTATGAGTGTTGGGACTAAAATTACTTTTACTTGTAACACCGGATCAATACATATTGGACCATCGGATATGACATGTCAACCAAATGCTACGTGGACCAATGATAGGCCACACTGCATATTCGGTAATGATAGAAAATAACATCGATTTACAGTAGATAATTAATATTTCTGTGTGCATTACTAAAGTGTCAGACAAAGAAATAACGTGCGAGACTAAAGGAAGTGAGATTTTAGCTAATGATCAAGCTCCTATACGAATTACATGTCCTGGTGGATGCAAAATGGTCAATCCTCCATTGTGGGGTTCCGTCATTTACAAAAAGGTACATCTAAACGACTAAATGAATTAAGTTTAAGTCAGATGACTAAACGAAACGAATAATTTAAGCCCAATTTTAAAAATCCAATTAAAAAACCTAATCAATTATTTTAGGATTCTCGTTTGTGTACCTCTGCAATTCATGCTGGAATGGTACAACCTGAGGGTGGAAGTGTCTTAGTTGTCAACAATGGTATTTACAATCAATTTGTTCCTAGCAACTCAAATGGAATTAAGAGCAAAAGGTCTATAACAACTAATTATCTTAATTTTATTTTTTTTAATAATCGAAATCGATTTTATGAAATCAGACATCGTGGAAGTGCAGAAAGCTATCGTTTCAGTTTTGTCGATGACGACGAAGGTAATTGCAATTTTATCATATTATTAAAGAGTAATAGTTAAGCCATCTTATATCTTGACCGTTCTTCTCCTTTATCATTAAAACGCATGACACGTTAATGATTGAAATTTTGTAAATGCAGAAGCTAAATGTCCCAAAGGCTGGACTGAAGTTGGTGACCGTTGCCTGGTATTTGTTGATAAAGCAACTGCATGGAAACAAGCCAAATCAATATGTCAAAACTTAAATTCCAAACTATATAACATCGACAATAGCTCAATGGCTTCGGCTGTAAAACCAAAACTGTCATCAATTGTCCGTGGAAGAATCTGGAGTGGTTCCATGTCAACTAAAGTCGTAATTGACAAAAACGCCACAATAGTTCCTGACAATGTAACGTTACCTTCAAGTAATTTAACGCTGCCCAGTGTAAATCCAATCACAAATAGTAAAAAAGTAGTGGATACACTTTCCGAAGAGTGTGGAACCGTGGATATTCAACTTGGAAATTTAACTAATGAAGACTGCTTAGAGAAGCTCAACTTCCTGTGCTCCACTGAAGCCAGAGAAATCGACTTTGAAAGTAAATATCAATTTTATTTTATAAAATAGAAAATATAAGCATTATGTGACTGGATAATTTGGTTTAGTTATACAACTTTAATCATGTTTAAACTCCAAAACTTTATTTCCACTTTTTTCAGAACTATTTCCTTACTTGGTTCTGTATTTTATTTGTAGTTCAACACAAAGTTCTTGAGCCAAACTCCAAACTAAAATTTAAGATTTAGTTACTTCAATTTTCTATCATAGTAAAATAAAGTTTATGGTTTGATGCTGGGAAAAATGTTAAAACAATTTTGCTAATGCTTACTTTAAAATAATTTTGCAGTTCCAGTGTGTGATGAACCAGAACCAGTTGCGAACAGTAACGTGGAATTGATTGACCAGATTGATGACATGTATAACCAAGATATTATCATCAAATACGAGTGCAAACCGCTTTATTATTTAAGTGGCCCATCAAATATTACATGCTTGGGGAACTCGACATGGAGTTCAGCACCACCAAAATGCATTAAAGGTTTTTAAAAAAAATTATAAAGAAAAACAAAATTTTTTTTTTTAAGTAAACAATATAATGTTTCAAACAGCGGCTGCCTGTGCTGATCCACCACCAGTCAACAACGGGTTTTTCACTGTGATTCCAGAACCGAAATTTCGAATAAGAGGAAATAGTGGTTCACCAAGAAAACCAACTGCTTCAGCCATCCATTTAACTGAAAGCGAAAAAGCAACCTTACCCAAAACTTTTCACAGAGTCAATACAAAAGTTGATTTTGAGTGCGAATCTAGGTACTACAAACTCATTGGATCTAGTTCCAGAACATGCTTATCCAATAGTCAATGGAGTGGTCGACAACCATCTTGCCAACCAAGTAAAAAAAAATCTAAAAACACAAATTATTAAAAAAAAAACCATCAGAAACTTAAATTACTATGTTCATTTAGTATGTGGAACATCTTCAGCTCCACGCCCTGGATTTATAGTTGGAGGTGAACCAACCATAGCTGGTCAATGGCCTTGGCAAGTTGCAATTGCCAGAAGAAACAACGAGTTTGATGCAACTGGAATCGATAGTTGGTATTTAATTTGTGGGGCTGCTTTACTAACCGAGTCATGGGTCGTGACTGCGGCTCACTGTGTTACCCATGCCGGATCCACTGACATAGTAGACTCCACTGAGCTGCGATTATACTTCGGGAAATTCTACCGAAATGACAGCAAAGACGACAACGAAGTTCAAGTACGAGAGATCGAAAGCATTCAAGTGTATCCGGATTTCAATCCAGTAATCTACGATTCCGACATTGCTCTTATTAACCTTAAGAGTCCAGTTAAGTTAACCAGTAGAGTTCAACCGGTTTGTTTACCGGATCCCTACTCTGGAATGAGTGCTCGCCACCTGAAAGAAGGCTCTCAAGGCACTGTAACCGGTTGGGGAAGAGATCAAAACAATGATACAGAAAGTTATCCAGAAGTACTAATGCAAGCAAGGGTCAAAGTGGTTTCAAATGACGAATGTGAATTGGGATATCAAGTGGCCGATGTACCACTTTCAGTTACAGGAAATATGTTCTGCGCAGGAAGTGACAATACAGGTAAAACAAATAATTTAAAAAAATTAAACTGCTATGAGAACGCATAATCATTTCATGGGTTGTTTACTATGGCAACTAAACATAAAGAAAGCTCTTCTCATTCTAACTATTAAAAAATCCAGTTTTCATAGCAACCACTGCTTATTATATAGTGTGCTAAAAAAATTATTGTATTCAAATTCAATGATAATTTAGGTACCAAGGCTGATTCATGCAGTGGAGATTCAGGTGGTCCTTTGGTGGTGTCCGAAGGAAGTGGGGTCAATGAAAAATGGTACTTGGAAGGTCTGGTAAGCTGGGGAAGCCCTAATGGGTGTGGGATAACTAGAGAATACGGCGGTTATACCAGAGTGTCAGTATTTTTAGATTGGGTTAAGCAATTCATTTAAAATGTAAACTACCATACTGAAGTCATGATTGTTGTGCTTTGTTTCACAGTATTGATTCATTAATAAACTTTGATATTATTGATTTTAACCTTGAGTATTTCAATAAATGTATACACCAGTACCTTTACATTCATTAATTTTGTTTTACACGAATTAAGGAATGTCATTATTGTTGAACACTGCACTAAAGTCTAACTTGTTAAATTAAAAACCCTATGAAATTCCAGCTAAAAATATCAAAAGCACAACATTTTCTAAAGAAACAACGTATTTATCTACACTACAAGTACTCTACATCGATCATTTGAATTACAATTAACCATTAAAGCCAGAACCAAATTTTTGATCATTTTCTTGGCGGCTACGTTCTTACCTAACACGGCATTAAAATACGCCGTGATTGCGAACGAACACAGCCGGCGTCCATATATAAAAACGTCAAAAAATTGAAGATGCAGTTTCTAATGGTTAGATGTAAAATTATAATAGATATAACTATAATCTTACCGAGTTTATTAATGCAATTTCTGCAATATACTGTACGTATTCAATTCCTTTGTCTTGTCAAACTCCAAATTGTATTGCACACAATTTTTGGTTGCTATCACCGTGAAACCTTGAAAGAAATGGTAATCCACTACACCGTTACTGCACAATTGTTCACCCTATTCATCTTTCTGTTACAAACTTTATCTAAAATTTCTTAAGTTTAATTTGACAACAGCAAACTTACACAGCGACTGCATAACTTTCATCTTTACCGTACTCTTTATTGCTTTAAGCGTATCGATAATATCGATTACTGTACCCAGCCTGTTGATTTACACACCGATACATCAATCCAATTGGCTGGAATTGTTGGAATAAAAATAAATAAGTTAACTGTAAAAAATAAGCAGCTATACTGTATTTCAAATAGAAGCTTTTTTAAACATGATATCCTATAATAAAATATATTACTTTAATTTAAGATTTACAGTTAATTGTTTAAAATAATTTTCTGCGAGTTATGCCTTTGGTTTTCCAGCGCTGGAACCGCATAATCTTGCGTTGTCGCATATAAATAAACGTCCAGCGTTTTCTCCGTACACTGAGCGATAAACCTTATAAATGGTCTTACATCTCCTTCGTTTGCCGTTTGTAAATGCTGGTAATACTGCAGCCTATCTTGTTTTCTTATAATGACTGGTGGATAGCCGGTTGTCATCAGCACTAGATTCATCAACAACCTAGAAGTTCTGCCATTACCATCAACAAATGGATGAATATGTACAAATTTATAATGCACTAAAGCGGCTAACCGAACCGGATGCAAAGTCAAAGCTTCTTCTGAGTTCATCCAGTCTATAAATTCAGTCAACAGTTCCAGCAGTTCATCTGGAGGTGGAGGGACATGATTGCCAACAAAAACTTTAGTATTTCTCAAGTGTCCTGCACTTATTGGGTCCACGAATCCCATAACACGCCTATGGATTTCTAAAATATCGTTTAAACTTAATGTGCCCAGTTTATGAAGTAAAGTTGTGTTGATATAAATTAAAGCCGCTTCTAAACCTAAAATCTCATTATGCTCAACGATACTCTTCCCGCCGACTGCTAGATTTGTCTCCACAATCTGTCGAGTTTCACTTAAACTCATGGTGTTTCCTTCCAGACCAACTGTGTGATAAATGTGTTGGAAATAAGCTTCTTTGCTGATTCTTCTTAAGCTTGGATCCGATGCCGAGATGGTTAAAAGTTGGTCGCGTTTCACGTCGATCAAATTCAGATAGTCCTCATCAAGCTCTTCTACAATTGGCAGCGTTCTCTGTCTGTTAATTAAGGCTTTTGAATGGTCTGGACTCAAACGTAAAACGCGTGAATACAGATGCTCAGCTAAGATCACGTCGTTCTTGTGCTCTTCTAAAAATTCACCGTAGTGATTTAAAACGTCTGGATGGACCGGATCTAAGGCGAATGCCTGGCGAAATAATTTCATAGCTTTTTCTTCCTTGCCTTCATTTCGCATCTCTAATGCCAAACGTAAAGATGCCAGAGCTTCAGCTCTACGACCTTTTAAATCACAATTATTTATTTTAAAATAGAAATAAAAAAGTTTCAAACCTCTCACCAACTTTCTGCGAATTTTCTTCGGCTTCTTGCCGAAGTTTTCTAGCAAATAAGTCTTCGTTGTTGCTTGGAATTTCAAATCCTGGATCGTCCACTACCTGCAGATGCTGTTTCCACGGCAAACCGAAGCCATTACCTTTTTTTGGCACCGAATACTTTAACATTAAGCTACTGTGGTCACCATTACCATTCTGAGTTGGAACAAATCGAAGTATTTCAGGAAGTAGTTGAATAAATAAGGAGAAAGTGACGCCTATTAAAAACACAGCAACGAAAACCAAACGTTGCTGGTTCCACTTTAAACAGTTATCCATCGCTTGTTTCCACAGTTTTAACATGTACATCTTTAGAATATATCTAAAATACAAAATTAAAATTGATAATGAAGGTTTTATGTCAAAATTATAGTTTTAAAACCGGTGAAGCATACATGATCCTGCCAGATGCTTCTACAGTCAGCAACATATTTCGCAACTTAACAGCAGAATCATATTTTGACAGTTAAGCAACACCTTTAACGACATCACTGAACAACAAAATAATAGTCAATAAACTGAAATTTAACCATAAACCTCATTTTAAGCTTATAATCGATCAAAATTATTACCTCAATATCGCACAGCTGACACCTAATCCGAAACCATTGACGCAATTAGTTCTAAAAGGAAATAAAAACGATTGCGCATTAGCTAATCTATACGACACAACTAATCAGCGCCATCATTGTATGGCCGACCACTATAGCGTTATATATAAAATAGGATAAAGACTATTCATTGTTGGCACTCCATACCTGGCCATGCTATTTATTTTTGTTTTATGGTTTTACCCTAAAGTGTCAAAAAATCGGTGAAATATACATCTTTTAACCGAAATTGCTGGATTATTACTTTAATTTGAATATTTTAAGTGAATTTACCTCACTTTTTTCTGAGATGTAGTTTATATATCGGATAATTTAAATTGAAACAAGAAGCTTTTCGAGAGCGAATACCAAGTAAGTGCAGTTCAGACTGTATTAACAATGACAAAGTTTGATATCATTAATTTGCTATTTGTTGATTGTACATGTTAAAATAATGATTTTCTTGTAATAAATAATAGTACAACCGCAATGGCTGTTCACGCTGCGCCTCATAAGCGGAAGGAAATCTACAAATATGAAGCACCCTGGACGGTGTACAGTATGAATTGGAGTGTAAGGCCTGACAAGAGGTTTCGTCTGGCACTTGGCAGTTTTGTCGAAGAATACAACAATAAAGTAAATTTGTTTTTATGCTAAATCATAGTGGTTAGTCTTACTTTGGTTTGTGTAGGTCCAAATAGTCGCATTAGATGAAGAAACGTCGGAATTTGTTGCCAAAAGCACCTTCGATCATCCTTATCCAACTACGAAACTTATGTGGATACCGGACAATGTTTGTGTTTATAATTTTATGCATGATTTTTATTTATTTACCGGTTACTAAATGATGATTTTCACTTACAGAAAGGTGTTTTCCCTGACTTGTTGGCAACTAGTGGAGATTATTTAAGAGTTTGGAGAGCAGGGGAGGTGGAAACCAGGCTCGAATGTTTACTCAACAACGTAAAGGCGGCTAACATTTAATTTGATGATTGATGAAAAATTGAATGAAATAACGTTTGAAATAATGAAAAATTGTTATTTTTTTCAGAATAAAAACTCTGATTTCTGCGCGCCACTAACGTCGTTTGATTGGAATGAAGTCGATCCGAACTTATTAGGCACATCCAGCATTGACACTACTTGCACAATTTGGGGTTTAGAGGTAATTTATTTTTATGCTTAACTTTAATAAATTAAGCTTTTACACGTCTTATTTTATTCTACACAGACGGAACAAGCGATTGGAAGAGTAAACATGGTTTCAGGACATGTTAAAACTCAATTAATTGCGCACGATAAAGAGGTTTACGACATTGCCTTCAGCAGGGCTGGTGGCGGTAGAGACATGTTTGCTAGCGTTGGTAAGTATAATTACACTTTAAACAATGAATAAAGAACCTATATTTGAGAGTCAAATGGGTGCAATTAAGGTGCTGACGGATCAGTAAGAATGTTTGACTTGAGACATTTGGAACACTCCACAATTATCTATGAAGATCCGCAACATCACCCACTATTGCGTTTAGCCTGGAACAAACAGGATCCAAATTACTTGGCTACAATGGCTATGGATGCTAGCGAGGTACTGTAATGATAATTTTAAGCATAATTAATCGATGTACATATCTGAAGGTGTTTTTCTGTCTTCTTTTAGGTGATTATTTTGGATGTGAGAGTACCGTGCACTCCAGTGGCCCGCCTTAATAACCACCGTGCATGTGTAAATGGAATCGCTTGGGCACCACACTCTTCCTGTCACATCTGCACTGCTGGTAAATTTTAAAAAAATATTTTGATGAGTTGATGATTAATGAAAATATGACAATGAATTTTTATTTTTACTTTTTTAGCTGATGACCATCAGGCGTTAATTTGGGACATTCAGCAAATGCCTAGAGCAATCGAAGATCCAATACTAGCATACACAGCTGAAGGAGAAATCAATCAGATACAGTGGGCCTCAACTCAACCTGACTGGATTTCCATTTGCTATAACAATTGTTTGGAGATTTTGAGAGTGTGACGGCGTGCCTGGCGAGCAGGGCTTTAAAATAAATTCGTTTTGTAATTAAACAATTTTTTTTGAAAAAAGTGAAAGGAATGGTACTTTCCCTGCTTTGCTATAAAGGCTCTTAATATCTCGTAACATTTTCAGCAAGTTTGTTTGACCTGAAAAACTAAATTATAAAAAAAGGAAAACACCCGGACTCATTCATCAACATTTTTAAAAAAGCATAACTTAAACAAAAAAAAAACACCTGCTCTCATGTTTTAATATTTAATTATATCTATTATGTACACGTATATAAAAGCGTTTTAATGTTTGTCGAAGGTGATTGATTAGTGATTGTGTTTAAATATTAATGCGGAAATTTTGAAAAAGTCATGGTAATTTTGAAATTAGAACTTGTATCTCTACATCTTATTTGAATAAACAGCAGCCGTGAGGCAAATACATTATAATAAAGGTTGTAATTACATTGTACGTTCCCGATTTTTAATTACCATCTTTGCTAGTTAAGATTGTAATTAATTTGCGAGTCTTAATTAATTTTGATCTAATACTGAAGTTCATAATACTGTACCGTATTATGTTACCGTTGTTGTTTTAACATTTTATAACTCCACGGTATGCCATACACTTAAATGTGACTCGGGAGCCGTACTTTGAAAACGCAAATAAAGATAATAAAATGTTCATGACGTCATCGTGTCACGTTGTCAAAGGTTATTTCTAAGAGCCATAGGTTGAGAACCAATTAGCAGAATGCAAATAAATTGGCAATGTTGATGAATGGATACGTCTAAATGTTTATACTCTTATATGAATGAATATTAATCGTGTAAATAAGTTATTGTAGAGCAACTATTAACGATTTTTCAAGCGTAATGAAGATTATAAGTGAGCAAAAATCAACGGTTAAGTGTTCGTGAATGAAGTTCAAAAGAAAATATTGGTTGATTCGATCAACGTACTTAAACAGGTATAAACACGTAATAATGTACAGTATTGTGTCAATTGACAGATATTAAAAAATTAATTAATGTATTTTTAATAATTATTAAATAATTTCACTATGTAGAGTAATTTTAAAATGTAAATTGCAAATTTTTAAAATAAACTTGTAGTGAAAAAATCGAAGGTTTTAAAATGAAATTCTTAATTGCATTTTTTTGAGAAATTGGGTTATTAAAATTCCCCAGCAAGAATTTTGATAATATCAATTACAATACACAGTACAACTGTAAATCCAATCGATAATTTAAAATGAAAGATAATAGCTATCGTTTCTAGGATATTGCTTTTTGTACTAGGCATTTGAAATTGTTTCCTATTACAGTACATGAAATGCTGTTTCTGTGTGATTCCGGTTTACACAAAAAAAACCACAATTAACACATCAAAATGTTATACAATTACAGGTAATATAATGAGAAGAGAAAAATATTGTTAGGAAAAAAAGAAAGAAAATGTCGAAACTACACCGATTATGTACAGGAATATTTATACTAATTCTAGTCGACATCATCTGGGTTTCATCTGCTGAATTGACAGAAGTCAGTTTTGTTCTTTTGAACTTTGTGTGAATTGTGTGATAATTGAACTACCGTACAATTAATGTATTTTTGTTTTTCTTTTTAGTATATATTTAAACATGAACATTACGACAAACCTTATTTTAGCACTTACATCAAAACTTCCATGTTTGCAATCTATTTATTTGGATTTCTCCTATGTAAATCGTGGAGGCAGCAATGTTTAAAGCAACCTACTTTACAAGTAAACAAATGACTTTAATTAGTAAATAGATTAATCACAATTTAATGATTAAATCAAATCATTTGCAGTATATTGATCCGAACTTTGACGCCAGCCAGCCAATTAATGGCAGTACCAACGATGACACTCCAATGGTAAAATCAACTAAGTTATTAATGGTCCAAAAATGTCAAAAATTTTAATGTGACAGAGTTGTCGAAACATCTCCATTAGATGTTATGTACCTATTCAAACGTTTTGTTCTTGGTTTGTTTCAGTTCCATTTGGCACGAAGTCTATATTACAAAATCTCCTCCTTCCAAAATACAATTTTTGAAATTTTTAGATCGCCTATCATTATTTTCTCGATTATGTTTATTAACGTGCTATTTTCTTTTTGAATATAGTCTGATTCCATGTTTATTCCCATCAAATTTCACGATGGAGGTGATAAAAGTAGTGGAACCGAATCGGATGACCAAGCATCACGTACACTCTTAATAAATTTATGATGCAAAATCGATGTTAAAACTATTTTTTTAAGGTCTAAAAGAGGCAAAAACTGTCCATTTTAGCAAACTTACCGAAGTCAGGCAGCTTTCAGGTTTACATTAACTTATTTTTACGTTTCTTAATTTCTTTATTTAAAATGCTGTGATGATCCAGAATCACAAGCAGATGATGCACTTGTGGCCAGGCTGTCGTATACCGCTTCAGTAAGGGCTCAGGAAATGGCTGAAAAAAACGCCAAAAAACTTGGTGTTAAACAAGTGGCTAAAATTGCTGCCATGTTTACTGGAATTGTAATTTATTATCAACCATTATAAATGTGTTTATAAGTCGCTTATATTGATATAATTCTTGACAGTGGTTCCTAGGAAATGTGGCTTACCAACAAGCGTTGTCTTATACTGAAGCTGGAGTTGTAAATGCTTTATCTTCATTATCAGGAATGTTTACGCTGCTTCTTGCCTCAGTTTTTCCGTCGAATAGCGGTGACCGAATTACATTGTCCAAATTTGTTGCCGTCATCGTCAAGTAATAACCATACAAATAAAAATACTTAATTTGTAAAGACAAAAAATTCTTATTTTTTTTTAGTGTGACTGGAGTTGTCCTTATCTGTTTGGCCGATATGAAATTTGAGTCTAGTGTTCCTTCTGGTGCAATTTGGGCTATTGTTGGTTCGTTAGCTTATGCTGGATACTTGGTGCTCCTACGAAGAAAAGTGGATAATGAAGATTCAATGGATATACCAATGTTTTTTGGTGCGATTTAAAAAAGTTTTTAAATACGTTTAATATCGAATACAATACACTAACTACGATTTTAATGTTGGGTTTTTAGGCTTTGTTGGCTTATTTAGCATACTAATGTTATGGCCAGGAGTTTTAATTTTGCATTATTCAGGAATTGAAACCGTAGAGTTACCAAGTGCTCGACAATGTATACTTTTAGGTATAAACGGATTAGTTGGAACCGTATTTTCCGAATTTTTATGGCTTTGGTAAATATGTAGAATCGTGTAATACTTGTTTGTGAAATTGGGTTTCCTTATAATTGATATACGGTAGAAGTTTGACTTGTATCTCAAAAGTTAAAAGAAGTTCACGAATCTTTCAATTTTTGGATTTATTAGTTAAATCAAGTTACTATAGTTAACCCATTATCTAGTAAACTAGAAACCTTTATAAGTCAAAATGTATACCGTATAACCATAAGGAATATCATTTCAGAAATTTACTACTGAATTGTTAAGTTTACACATAATGACATTGTGTTTTACTATAAATTTTCCAGGGGTTGTTTTCTAACTTCCTCTCTCATCGCTACCTTGTCTTTAAGCCTCGTAATTCCGATGACAATGGCCGTCGATATGATAATGAAACGGGTCAACTACAGTCCCATCTTTTTTATCGGAACCGTACCAGTGTTTTTGGCATTTTTTGCTACCAGTCTTTTAGCTCATTATGAGAATTGGGACCCTGTCATGGAGTGCCTTCAGCGGTTATTGCACACCTGCTGTAACATCTCCAATTTCAGACGAAAATCAACGAGGTATACAAATCTTAAACTAAAAAAAAAAAAGAATAATAATAAATGGTGTGTGGATTTTAACATTAATTTTGAATGTTTTATTAATGTAGACTTCGTGAAGTGGATCGAGAGCAGACTGAATCGTTGATTGGAATCGATTCCAACGAGGAGCATGATGCTTGAACATGATCGGGGCTCTCGGAACCATGTTTGTTTATATTGTTAGGAAAAGAAAATTGTTTGCTGTGCCAATTTGGTTTTATTTTATATTTGTAGATATTATTATTATATATTATACAAGAGAGTTAAAAACAGAACTTATAATGGCCACACATAAACACAAACACAATGCATCACTGAAATATTAAAAACGAGGAAAATTCTTCAAAAAAAGAGAGGAAAACCAGGATTTTGCAACTGTCAGAACCAAGAACTGACAAGGATCTAATTGTTTGCTTTTACGACATGCAATTGTTTATTTGATAAAGATATTGTAACTGCGTGGAACTTGTTTGTTTTTTGAATATTTCCTCTATAACTTGTTTCGCCTATACAATATTATTATAGAAATGCATTCCACCTTTTAAATAAGATAAATTTATATTTTTTAATTTATGTTATTGATGAAATAATGTGCGTTTGTTAATATGGGACCATCGTGGTTTCGATTATGTCAGCTAAACGAATATAAGTGAAAATGTTGATAAATGTATTGAATAGTTTTTAGCTTAAATGACAGATTTTACAGCAAAAAACAAATAAATAAAAATACATGCAATGATATGCAAAAAAAAAAATATTTAAAAGATTTCAAATTTTGCTGCTTTTACAAATGTTTACAAATAAAAATATTAACTGCCAAGTCATTCTCTGCCTTTGAAATTTATTCATTGAAGATCATTGCCACTGGATAAAAATGAAATGGGACTGGGAGGAAAAATTTAATTACTTTTGATTAAGTTTGTGTCATTTCTGTAAATTTCCTTGAGATGTTTGTTCTACGTGTAAATTTACTCGTTTAAGAAAATTCTACTAACTTCATTTGTAATGAGTTCTTTTAATTAACACAGGTTACTAATTTTTACCTTAAATTTAAAAAAGAAACAGTTATACGAGATTCCTTTTTAAGAATTTTGGAATAGGTTTAAGTCATAAACGTTAACAAATTTAGTAATACTGTATAATTCCTGGTATAAATTGCAATATTAGTTACGACTTAAAAAAAAAGTAAAAACATTTGTCGTCCACGGCAGGGATCGAACCTGCAATCTCCTGATTCGAAGTCAGACGCCTTATCCATTAGGCCACGCGGACACATTCTTCCAAACCCTTTTAATCACAATATAAAGCCAATCTCATTATAACAAATCTACTCTTCATTATTGTCTTGTTTTTTATTTTGTCGTAGACACAATAAAGAAACGAAAATATACAAATTTATCACTTTTTTTCAACAAAAAAATCGTTTTTGTTAAATAAAAATAGGAATAAATTGCATAGATCGCAATAGGGATTTGTCTTGTTTCTTTATAGGAATAAATGTATCTTTTGCCATTAAGAAACAGGAATAAATTGCATTAATTTCAATAATAATTTGTCTTATTTCTTAATGATTGGTGTTTTGAATTTTCTATTTACTGTATAAATCAGAAATCACGCTCATTTAATTTTCTTAGTAATGCAGTAAACGGCTTAGCAACACGAAATTATCGATATATTGATTGATTTCTTGATAAAATCAACGTTTAACCTCTAAACTGCATAATTGGAGTAGAAGTTAACGCAAAGATCAATTGCATTTCACACAAAATGAATGCGTTTCATTTCCACATAATAAATGTGTTATTCAGCGAAGATTTAGTACTACAGTGTGAACTGTTCATAGTAATTGTTCATCCGGTATTAAATTTAGCTGATATGGTTCTTGGGATTTGTAATAAAGAAAAAGTCTCAAGTTCAACCGCTCAATTTTGTTATAAAAAATAAATTAAATAATAAACAAAGCTGTTAGCATACATTTCATAATTGTCAAATAAGGTAAATAACATTTTTGAAAAGAGAATATCACTTTTACTTTACTTTAATTTTTGAATATGTAATTGTTGCTATTTAGCTCGATTATAACATTTCTTCAAAGGGTTATAAAATTGCAATTTAAAAACACTCACTTTTTTATGAATTTTTGTAAAGTGTTATACAGGATGATAATAAGATATGTGTTCATATAAATCACAGTAAAAAAGCGAGAGTAAATTGCATGATTTACAATAGATATTTGTCTCACTTTTTTTAATTGACAAAACTTGAAAATAAAGAAACGGTAATAAATTGCATTGTTCACAATTGATATTTGTCTCGTTTCTTACGGTGAGAAAAAAAGATGACTTTGACATAAGACACACTTTGTTAGTTGTACAGTTTTACTGTTGTAAATAAATCTGAAGCAGCAAATTATTTTGAAATTTCTTTTTCTAATAATAAAATTTCTGGTTACGACATTAATTGCGGTATTTTATTTTTTAGCTTGAAAAAACTGAGTACGGGTTTTTACCTTGATTAATTGACTTCGAATGTAGTTGTGAATTTGCCAGTCTTGGATGCGTATATAAAGCACAAAACTTAATGAAGACTCCTCATCAAGTCGAAAGACAGCGATCAGTTAGCCCAGCAGTCAACGGCAACCGAGAAATAAAAAAGTGAAATTTCTTAAACTGTTTTATACAACGATGGCTAAAGCATTATTATTATCCGTAAGTTCACTTTCTTATAGTAAAAAAAAACCTTTAATTGATTAGAAAACTGAACAATAATTTAAATCTAAAAATTGTTTGAGTGCAAATTTAAACTTTAATTAAAATTTCATGAAATTTAAAAGAAAGCTGAATTTTAAAAAAAGCTAGAACTTCACTGTTTTGTGTTTATTGCCTCTGTAATCTTTAAAATTTTTAAATTGATGATACAGCTTGATACCTTTTTTCTGTTGATTCCTGGACCAAAAAAAAAAAGTATTTAAATTAGTTAGTAATTAATTTATTTTAACTTGTAGCTTTTTACCATTGCCATTGTATTGGTGTCACTTCAAGCATCGCCTGTGGAGCGTGTAGAGCGATCTCCAGGTCGTAATAACAACCGAGGTGGTGGTGGCGGAAGTGGTTCTGGATATGGTTCCGGGGGTTCTAACGGCGCTGGTGGAGGAGGAGGCGGCGGTGGAACCGGCACAGGTTTGTTATATTTGTTACAACTTTAAACTTCATAATTATTATGGTCCTAAGTTTAATGATTCATCTTAAAACAGGCTCTGGATTCGGATTTGGCTTTGGACAAAACCAGTATGGTGGTGGTGGAGGAGGCGGTGGTGGAAGTGGAGGAAAAGCACCCCCTGCTTATGGATCAGTCGGTGGCAGCGGAGGAGTTGGAATCGGTGGCGGATATGGTGGTGGCAGTGTTGGAGGTGGTGGTGGATTCGGATTTAGCGGCTAAATACTAGATACAATAAGAAAATATGAAACAATAATTTTTTTATAACTTGTGAAAGAATTTTTAAATAAAATGGATTGCTATTAGTAAAAAGTATTTGTAAAATTATTTAAAAACACTTAATTCATGGACTTAATTCACTTTAGAACAGTACATTTCATTATATTCTATGTAGTGTACATTTCTATAACGGAGTACGTCCATTTTTGAGTTGTAACAATTTTGATACAGTAGTACTGTACCTCCATTTGGTTCATTGTGGTTGCCATAGCAACGAAAACGTTTTCATCAACAAATAATAATCGACCATTGAAACAGCATACAAAATCGCCGTCGTATATTTCAATTATTTTGATTTTAAAATGAGCTTGGAAAACGTAGAGTACACTTTGGCTATAATTAAACCGGATGCAATAGATAATACAGATGAAATTCAAAAGTCAATCGAGGATTTAGGGCTTAAGATATTGCAGGTAATTACAGTGTTTACTTCAGTGATGTAGTTTTCCAATACAAGTTCATGAAAATGATTTAGGAGAGAAAATTTGTAATGAGTTTCTCAGAGGCGTCTGAATTTTATTCTGATCATCGTAATCAATCTTATTACGAAGATTTGATTGAGTACATGACAAGCGGACCAATCACAGCTTTAGTTGTAAGAGGTGATAATGCGATTGAAGTATGGAAACGCGCAATTGGACCAGCAAATGTCATTAAAGCCAAAGTAGAACAACCGGAAAGGTAAAAAAATATTGTTACAAATCTATCTTAATCTAAATTAACTTCAATAAAAAATTTAACAAAAATCATTGTTAAAGCTTAAGAGCTAAATACGGAAGTGGGGAATATCGTAATGCAGTTCACGGAAGTGGCGACATTATTGCCGCTGAAAGAGAGTTGAAGTTGCTTTTTCCAGAAGGTTAAAAACTTTTATTAAAACCTTAAAAAGTGATAAGAAAAAATGTAGAGTAATAATAAGAATGAATTTCCAATAAATTCTAGTGGAAATCCAGTCAGTTGGAAGTCAACAAGCAAAATTTTATTTGGAAGAAAATGTAAATCCAACTCTTCTTAAAGGACTGACTGAATTATGCAGAACAAAACCACAACAGCCCATTGTAAATCAAAGACACTATTCACGCATAAAGCAAAATATTTGTATGCCATAGGAAGCTTCTTTTAATTCAACGGAACTAAAAAGCCTTTATTATTTAAGCTTTTATGGACCAATTTGGTGTCCGCATTAAGCATTTAAAACCATCCTCTAAAGAAGATGAAAATGGTCCCAAAATAACTGAAACCAATGGCATTTAGATACTTGCTTAGTTAATAAATCATTGAAAATAGAGGAATTACATACTGTAACTGAACAAATTTAATTTCAGGTATGGCTAGCCGACTGGCTGCTAATTAACAACCCAAATAGGCCAAGTGACATGACATCAACCTAAATTAGTTCGTCGATACGAACTACTGATTGCTCACAACCATGATAAAATACATTATATAAATATTTACATCTTATTTCATCTTTAAAAGAAAATTATAATAATAATAATAATAATAGAAAACAAATGAAAAAAAAAACAAAAAAGCCCTCATAGTATTGTGCAACTTTATAAAGTAAATTTGCGGTGCTAAAAATTTGCACTTAACTTAAAAACGATAAATTATACAAGTCAATTATTAAGTTATGTTCATTACCAAATAGTATTATTAATAATAAGTATTAAACCAATTTAATAATCGTACAAACCGTCGTAATACTGCTTAGATGAAATGTCGTCGGTTTTCCACAGTTGGTCAAAATCGATATCAAACGTTTCGCACAAATCAATTCTCTAATAATTACAGTAAAAAGCAAGAGAAAAAATATATCAGTTTAACAGATTTTAAGATTAAATTTTTAATTATGTAATTTACTTACTCTGCAAATTTTTTCCGGTTGTATCGTTTTGCTTAAAATATCGACAATATATGGCCCAAACTGCTCCACCAAAAACTTACACTAAAAATAAATGAACTTTTAATTAAAACGGTTAAGTTTAATAAGTAATTGTTTACCGAAGAAGTAAATTCTGTTGGGATAAAGTAGCAAGCAACGTCCAAGCTCTTAGTCAAAATAATTGAGTAGTTCTTCAACGTTTGTATGGTTGTAATGCAAGCTTCGCATTTGTTTCTGCCAGCTAAATCCAATGCCCTTGTTTCAATATCCAAAGAAATCTCCAAAGGCATCGGCTGAACGCTGCAAATGTCCGTACTGTCACAAATAACGCTCAAATCCATGGCTTTTAATTTAGATAGCAAATTTGCCACATAAAATTCAATAAATTCCGTGCATGTTTCTTGCCATACATTTGGTAAGTGATTGCAAAGACCTTCCAATTCCATCTCAATTTCATCCTTTTAAAAAAAATAAATTATTTCAATAATTAATTTTAAAAAAATGTTAATTATAAACTTAGGTTTTCCCACAATAATTCGTCAGTTGTCTTTTAAATATGTATTTACAGAGAACAACACAATGAGAAATAAGAGCGGTAACGTTTAATGTTTTTTGCCGGTTGCGTTCGTGCCTATCGCGGCATAATTTAATCATAAAGAAACGGGAAACATTTTCATTGTAACCAATAGACTTTTGTCTCGTTTCTTTGTTGGTAAATTATACCTTGAAAGATTAATGCTTCCCTGCATAGTTGTTTATTGAAATAAAAAAAAACTTGATAAGATTACGGGGAAAACCCAATCATATAATCAATGTATGCAACTGTAATGATAAAAACCAAACCATTGTGTTTTTATAGTTTAAAATTTCATGCAGTAATCTCAAGGCGTAAGTGCAGGCTATGCAAATATCTTTACCCTCCACTGAGTCCTTTCCAGCTAAATAATTAAATT
>JAAFCF010005931.1:14931216-14954875 GCA_013389785.1 Helicorthomorpha holstii | reverse complement strand
ATTGGTACTCAGTTAATGCAGTACTTTGTATAATTTTATGTTTAATATTTAAGTGTAAAACAAATCTATAAATAAAAAAAAATTGATTCTTACTAATTTCTTTGCTGAGGCGCTTCCAGTTAAACTACACGCAAAACGTTATTAAAGACCTTCACTACCTGCAATTGCTCTGCACTAACTTCTACTAACAAAAAGAGGTACTTAGCAAAGGTATTTTAAAGAAGTATCGCTTATATACGGTACTACAGCAATAACCACGCCTACCTATCTCTCAACGTCACAAGCAATCACTTTTTAAGTTACCTTTTCCTTTGATGCCAAGAATAGAGGTCTTTAGGCGACTTTTTTCTTTGCCTATACTTGCCTAACATACAGTACAATAATGTTAGACAAGTGTATCACGGCATCACAAAACCATCGTTGCACAATAATTGCATCTTTTTATATGTAAGAAACAGTTATTTGCTTAAGCTAAAAGACATTAAAATTGGAGCAACTATTTAAAAATTTAATTATTGAACGCATTGTAATCAATTGTTAAGAAACGAGACAAATATCTATTAAAACTAATGCAATTTAGTTTTGTAGCATTAACAAATAGAGAAATGAGACAATCAGATTTGAAACCGATACAAATTCCTCTGATGTATTTATTGACGATAAGTTTAATAATTAACGGTAAATACAGTACATAAATGTGAAGTTTTCAAAGGTTCCCCGAAGAAAGAGCAGAAGCCGCTTTCAAATAAATTACGGAGAACACTGAGAGACCCAGAACCATATACTGTACGCTGGCCAAAATACAGAACTCTATTTTAAAAAAACCTGCAAAACCTATAACAAGACAGTTTTAAGTCAAAAATAGAAAAATTCACGTTGAGTTTGATTCCGTTTCAAGCAGTACTAAGCGAAAATAAATTTTTTATACGCAAGTTTAATAAATAACGGTAATTACAATACGGTACAGTACTTGAAATTTAGAATTTTTCAGAGTTTTCTCATATATGGAGCAGAAACCGCTTCCTTATGAATTAAGGCGATTCAAATAGGACGTGAGTAAAAAAAAAAACGAAATTTTTAAACCATGATTAATTTTTTGCCATACCACAACAGTACTTAATTTTCTTTAAAATTCAGACATTTTGTCAAAATCTACATCATATATTTTTGAAAAGCTGAATTATTTACCAGGAAGATTGAGACGGCCAGGACTATATTTTCAGAACCACAAAAAGGCCAAAATCCAGAACTATTAAAAAAAAAGCTCAAAAAAACCTAAGACAGTTTTAAGTCATAAAAGGAAAAAAATCACGTTTAGTTTGATTCAGTTTCGAGAAATTTTCAATTGCATACTTTTAAAAAATATCAAAACATACATTGTAGTAACAATAGTATTAAACAAAATGATAACTTTTCAAATATCCAGTAAATCGATCGATTTTTCCTGAAACATGCAAACGCATAATTACAAACAAACAAACAAAAAAAGTCAAAGATAGATTAATGTAATAAAAAATTATTTAATGGTCATTATATACAAGTGCATGTCAATTCAAACAGCAACTCAATTCATTCGAATGGTGAACCAAGTGTTAAAATATATACAGTGAAACTCCAGATTCTTGTTACTTCGTGGACTTACTCTAGTTGTGACTGCGCGAGAGCTCCATTCATTCTCCACATTGAGAAAGCCAGATTTAGCTTTTCCTTTGAAGCAAACTCCGAGCAATCAACAAGCGAATTTTCTTCATTTTCACTGTTAAACGCATTGTACAAAAACTCAATGTATCTAGCAGCCAACTTGAGCGTTTGTATTTTGGACAATTTGTCCGAAGGCATGGTTGGTATAATGGTACGTAAAATTGTAAACGCTTCATTTAAACTTTGGGTTCTTTGGCGTTCCCTTACATTGGCCTGCTCCCTTTGGCTATGGACATCTTCCACGTTGGCCACAGTAGCTCTGCATCGGCGCTGGCGTTTTCGGCGCCCTCGGTCTTCATCTTCCACATCCTCACTTTCGCCACTATGACCGGATGAAGGCGATGAAACTGAAGAATCAGTTTCACTTTCAAATTTTCTTTTGTTGTTAATGGGCAGCTGCTGGGTATGTAGCGACGGGAAATATTTTTGAGGCGGGGAATATGCTGAATATGGCTGTTGTTGATGTTGTTGTTGTAGTGGCTGTTGATGACTCTGTACTTGGACCAGCTGAGTGCTGTATTGGCAACTTGGTCTTTCAACGTACTGCATTCCGGTTTCGTTTTTAAATGGGTGACTATTGTCAGCCATGTACGGCCGCCTGTCCATGCCAGTAAATGAGCTTAATGCAGAGTTCCTATCACAGTAGGACTGAGTGGATGCTGTTGGTTGACTGATCGGCATTGTAGACATACTATAAAAAATATGTTCAAGATTAGTTAAATAATAATGAGCTTTTAAAATAACAAAAAAAATAATCGAAATTTTGAAAATAAGTTTTATGACACTGAAAGTTGTACCATTTTATAACAAAAAAAAGTTAAAGCTAAAGCAAAAAAAGTTAAAGCTTTCAACATCTTACAGTATATGGCCTAAGGTGCCACGACAGATCTGCACATCCGGTCAAAAAAAACGTGTAATGCCACAGATAACTGACTTTGACCGACTAAATTACTGACTTCGACTATTGTTTATCTACTCAAAAAAGTTTAAAACATTCAATAGTTTTCTTTTATTTAATTACAATTGAATTGTAATAACTATATTTGATGATCAAGACGTCTATTTTCGGTAAATATATTCGGTGGTTTACATTGTACAGAAAAATACAAGATCTCAAATGGCTGTTATATTTACAGCTTTAATATAACAGCCATTTGGTCCGGCCCAGACCGCATCCATAAAAATCTACCGATAAATATTAATTTATTACCTGTATTCCAATTCGCTTTACTTATAACTTAATTACTAAAAATCAAACTATTTTACAATGCAACATTAATTGGAAAGTAAACATTAACGGCTATTCAATCGAGTCAAAATTATTTAGATTGTAACGGGTCACAGTCAACCATGCACGGCATAACTCGAAATGCGTTATCTTCGTGGGTCGATTCTGAGAGATAACATTTTACAGGCGTTTCATGCCCTTTAAATGAAATTGTAAATGGATAGCAGAAAGTTTATTTAACAGTAAGCAGCGAAAAAAAATCATTATTTTATTAATGAAGTTTTAGTAAATGCAAATCAAAAATTAAATTAAATTTCATCGATTTAGCATAATAAGATTGATGCTCCACAATGAATTTTAAATATTTAGCTTATTGCATTTCTTCAAAAACTTTTTTTTATTTTTGGTACCGATTATATAAACGTAATCTATACGTTAAAAAAAAAATAATGGAAAATTGAGTCTTACCAATTGCTTTACTGAGGCTCACAGTTGATAATACGCAAAAAGGTATTAGACCTAAACTACTCGCTGACCAAACTTCAACTACCAAAAAAAAAAAAAAAAGAAGTAACGAAGCTGCTTAAAGAAGTCAGGCTTTTATACGATAAGGTGACCACGCCTTTCTTTCAACGTCACAATCGATTACACCAAAATCTTTCCCCTCATCTCTTTAAGTTGCCTTTTCCTTTGACTTGATGCGCCAAGATAGAGGTCATTGGGTGACTTCGGATTCACCGACGGTCCTTTACTTGTCTTACATGCAATTACTGTACCCAAAACACATGTTGTCATTTATCACGGTATCACAGAACCATTATTGCACAATAATTGCATCTTCATTACAAAAACATTAAGCAATTCAAAAAGTACATTTTTATGTTTGTAAATGTAATTACCATTAATTGGCATATGCTAAAAGACATTAAAATTGGAGTATATTTTTCAATATTTAATTATTGAACACATTATAGTCAATTATAAAGTAACGAATATTTTAAAACCAATCTAATTTAGTTTTATAGCATTAAAAAATAATATGAGACAAATCTGCACTGAAACCGATACAATTTAGTCTCATTTATTTATTGACGATTGTGAAGTTTTCTTAAAAATAAATACTGTAAATTCAGGTATAAAATTTAAGGGCCACTAATCTTTACAGTCAAAACATCTATTTGCTTTCCATAAAAAAAAACAAATAGTTAAAATTTAGTTAAAATCCCAACCTGCTAAAATAAAACTGCTTTTATTAATTAGCTTAGTAATAAAAGCAAATCCATAAATCCAAAAAGCTTTAAAACTTCAAAAGACTGTTAAAACTTTCCAACTGGTTTCCATTGACACTTTATTTTCAATCATTTTTATTTTTGCTGGGCGGGACCGAGATGTGTGGTAAGTTGGGGTGAGTATAGTAAAGTGGGATGGGGTAAAATATATATATTTTTAGATTCTGGTACTTCATGAGTGAATAATTCAGTTGAGTAAAAAATATTTTTCAATGAAACCCCAACCCAAAAATGGGTTTACTCATCGTTGTACTAATTAGTCTTTTCCTAAATATATTCTTTTTTATTATATTTTTTTTACATATTTTTTGGTTGATGACTCCCATTTCCACTACCCATCATTCCTTCAAATTTGAAAACTTCTGTAATTCACGTACTAATTCAGCACCACACACACTAGCACAGTATACACGTACATAGGGCTTGGCCCACGCCCTAACATCATCACCAGTCACCACCACCATGACTCCATGTGGTTTGAAACTTGAAACCGAAAAAAAGTTTGTAAGACAAGGGAGAAGGGAACTTGAAGCAAAAACTTTTCAATTTTAAAATAATTTTTTTTTCTTTAGGTTTTTTGGTGGTGTACTCATCCTGTTGTTGTTAGCCTCGACAGTTGGTCTTAAGTTTCACCATTAATTTCCTTTGCACTGTCCCGTTCACAAAACCTTAATTGGGACCGAAGACCCGCTTAATTACACCAAATATACAGCGTAGTTAAAGTCTTCCTTAAAGCTAATAAACACTTTCTAAATTCTTTTTTATTTTTTGGAAAATGGCAAAAATTAGTCGTAAAAAATAATTTTGGGGGAAAAGCAAAATATTGATACTAATGGATATGGTCAAAATTGACAGCTTGTAAAAATTAAAAAAAAAGAAAATGCTCTAATCAACTGAAACTGACCCTTTATAATGATGCATATGGCTAATGATCAAAACTGCGTTAATAGAGCGAATTAAAAGCTTTAAGTCATTTATTAACTACTTTTTTTAGCCCCAAAACATAAAAGTGCACTAATTAAAATGAAATATACTTACATAGAAGTTAATGGCTGCAGTGCATCATTAAAATACTTCAAAACAGGAACCAATATTGATATACAGAGTGCTTTTCTGAATTAAAACACGTAATTTTCTCACGTGGCAAAGAAGAAATGGGATAAATCGCCATCGGAATTGATGAGATTTGGTCTCGTTTCTTTATAAGGCTTCTTATCTTTGATGGCAAGAAAAAAAGCAGAAAAAAATACTTGTTGAAACTTGTTAGATAGACAGTATAGACGTTTTGTATTTTCATGAGCATTACAGAAACTAACTATAGTAATCAAATTTAAATATAAAATCACCCCAATACTGCATAAAATATAACTATTTTTGCATACACTCATGCGCTTTTTCCATATCGTTTGCCGGCTGCATTCATAACTGCCTCGGCATAAAATGTCTACCGTTCTATGTACGAAAACTATCGGTAGAGATATTAATCAAAAATCGCACTCATTGATTTTGTTTTTATTAACACTTAAAAAACTAACGATTGCAATACAATTTTAAAAAATCACCCTAATATTGCATAAAATAAAACTATTGACGCATAAATACGTGCGCTTCTTTTCTATATCGATTGCCGGCTGCATTCGTACCTACCTCGGCAGAAAATATCCACCGTGCTTTGTACGAACGCAACCGGCAGAGATATTAACGACAACTTCCGTTCCCTCTCTATCCCTATCCCTATACACGCGGTGTTTGTTTATCTAAGCTGTGAAAGTAAATACCGTGTTTATACAGTAGTATTTTTTTCTTCTATTTTACTATTATTATTATTTTTGAATGACGTGTTTAGACATTAACAAATCTTTCTGCCTGACATTTGACTGAAATAAAAACAGAAAACAAAATATAAATTGTTCAAGTTTTGGCATATTGTGTTAATGGAGTCTAAGCTTAAAGAAAGCAATTTGGCCGATTGCTTAGCTATGTTGATGGAATTAAGCGCCTAAAATCTTCCACCCCTTCATCATAGCACTGGATCTTTTTGACCTCATTTATAAATTATTGAATCATAAAAAATAAATAAAATATACAGTTGCTTTGGCTCCCCTACAGTCGCCTAAATTTATGTATTTTGAAAGTACAGTGAAGAGTGCAAAAACAATGAGTAGCCCGTACACCAATGTACCAAATAGCCATGGAAACTTTTAAATTTATAGTGACTTAGCAAGTAACCTAGCAGCCCAAATTTGCATGTTGATTTCAAGTTGATAACATTATTGTTAAATGGGCCATCCAGGGTCCAAGGAATAATCTGTAATCTACCTGCCGTTTAAGGTACTGCAAAATTTCCTTTTTGAGAGATAAAAGGAGTAACCTTTAGCATGACCTTTGATAAAACCTTATCTGCCAATTAAATCTTTTTCAAATCTTTTTTTCTATAGAAGTTTTGTTTCTAATTTTAACCTAAAATAAGGTTGTCCTTTTTAGTTACTAAGATGATAATTGCGTTTAGAGACTATTCAAAACTTGGCGTCAGTTTTTCCAACATTCAAAATGATAATTCATAAATTTTTGTGAGTTTTATAATATCGATGACTAAATATGTGTAATTTAATTATAAAGATTAAATTAGTGTAATGGCACGATCGTTCTGTGTTTTAGTCATTTGATATGATAATGTCATGCTAAAAGTGAATGGAAAATTAAGATAGCAATTCATAAGACTGTGGGTAACACAGTATACTGTAATTTAGCATTTATGAAATTATACATGTGTAAAAGCCCAAAGTTAGAAACTTTTGAAAGACGCTTTAGAAATTTTCACATAAAGTTAGAGTGCCATTATGGATGAAAAAGCTGAAAACGTCGATACTTTTTAGCCAAAAATAATAGAACATTAAATCAGGTGAGAGAATACCGCAACCCTTGGCACCAAACGACTAATTATTACAATAAGTCTAGACAATACTAATTACAAGACGATACATTTAAATATATTTATATACTGCATCTTTCACAGGAAAAAATCTCATGGGCATTAGCATTGATATGTAATGGCAATTAGCTTTGTTTAGGCTTGCAATCCTTTTATCAATACAGTACTATTGTGCTCAAAGAGATAGGGAAACTTTAAGCAGGAGAAAAATAAAAGAGCTTAAAAAAACTTGTCAAAAGCAGAAACGACCTAAAAAAGACAAAAAACTACAAGTTAGTAATTCAACATATGCACTAAAATTCTTGATAATTTTTCTTTTCTTTGTGAATTAAATCTGCATTTACCATAATTTGACATTGGTTATCACACTTTGTTTCTATCGATATCTATTAAGTGATTTCATT
This sequence comes from Helicorthomorpha holstii, assembly GCA_013389785.1. NCBI lineage: Eukaryota > Metazoa > Arthropoda > Diplopoda > Polydesmida > Paradoxosomatidae > Helicorthomorpha > Helicorthomorpha holstii. The sequence goes on along the minus strand of JAAFCF010005931.1, from coordinate 14,947,321 downwards.
ATCTTTTTCTGATAAATCTGCAAACTTCCTGTAAATTCATTACAAAATTGCAACATCTATTAAAAATCTCCTTCATATCTTCCTCCCCCACCTCCCAATTGTAACCATTTAGTCATAGTCACATATTCAAAAATTTTAAAGGTCAACTGATTTGGTGATTTTGCAAGCTGCACACACAGGGCAATATAGCTAGGCATACGATCTCATAGCCTTAGAGGCTCCAACATTAACCCAACAAATAATAATTAAGTTCATGTTTTTTTGGTTTGGATAAGTGTCAACTTTTAAGGTCACACGTACAGTATCTCCCCTGTGGAAATTTTAGCCCCTGTCGAAACCTTTTTTTAGTTGCGACTCAACCACAAAGCAGAACAGGTGAACAATCAGCTATTAAATGTTCTCGCTTAAAAGGTAACAACTTTAGTCCATATAATATATTTGTCGAAAAGTCGGTTTCAGTGTGGGTGTTAATATTTTCAAGTGTCTGTCTGGAAGAGGTGTCTTTCACAAATTGGTCAGACGCCATGTCCTTTCTTACTTGTATGGCTCAGCAGTACCGTTGGCGCCCAAAGTAGATCAATGTACAGCAGTAGTTCCCATACTTTTTTCCCATACCTTTACCGCCCCTTTCCAGAAAATAATATTACTTAGCGTTCCCTTGAAACTAATTTTAATAGCAATTAAAAGGAAAGATATTGTATATGTATGCCAAATGCACCATTGGCCATCACCGCCCCCCTGGATCGCTGCAGTGCCCACTTTGGAATCACTGATGTACAGTAACTTCTCCCCCTCAAAAACCCCCCTTTTCGATTGCTAAAATGTTCGGTTTCCAAATAATAATGTAGGTGTTCCTTAGAAGCAACAAAGAAAGATAAACTAATATAATAAATGTAAGGCAATTTCTTTTTTTGTAAAAATAGAATAACTTGACCGCTTTTATAGCACATGAAATGACTTGTTAAGCTCTCACCACGTGTGGCTTATTATAATATTGAAGTTCATGGCACAAGCCAAATAGCCAACGATAAAAATACTGTTATAAAATAAAGTGAGGAGAGGGTTTAGAAAGGGGTGAGAGGGGAGGGGATTCCATTTCGTATGATCTGATGCTAATGGATGTACAGTTTTATAAACCTAGATTTATCCTTAGGAAGGTTTACTTTTCAAATACTGTAGCTTTAAGAAAGCTTCCTTTCTTTAAATCAAAAGCAGCTGTGGCTTTCTCTTACACTGTTAAAAAACTGAAACCCCTCATAAAAAGCTCCTAAAAGCTAAAACAATACAGTATTGTACAGTATTTTAATACAGTACATGTAGGCTTATTAAATGCATCGAATAACGCTAAAAACAACATTTTTTTTTACTTTTAATAGTTTAACTGTTAATATACACTATTTACAGACTGATTTTAAAATTCGTTATTATTAAATGAGCTGTCCTTACTCAGGATAGCCCATATCTAAATTTGCTTGTGCGTCCCAACAAGCCAAAAAACGCTAATTAAGTAACTTTAATAATATTTGAATTAGGTTAGACTACAATTGATTAACTGTGGATGTCTTAACAGTTTAAAAACAATCCAAATACTGTGCCGTTTTCAACACGATCTGACAAGAAATTGTAGGGTTGTGCAACTCCACTCAAAAGTTAATTTTCAAACTGTGAAGTCGACTAAGCTACATGTAAATCACTGAAAATAAAGCAAACACGACAAAAATATAATGCACGAATCACAGTCAAATACTGTATAATGCCGAAAAAATATTTAAAGTACTGTACTTTTATTATAGACCACCTACTATATTGTAGTACTCTTATACAGTAATAAAGAAACATTTAAAAAAAGTAGTTAAAATTAGTGCAAAACCGGCACAAGCAGCATAGCAATAATTAGTTAATGTAATAGGTGCTAAAATCGGCAAGTTAGAAGAAAGCGGCAAACATTTCATGAATTTAGTTATAGATGCAGAAAAAGTAGCTCAGCCGGAAAAGTTACAAAGAAAGCAAATAAAATATCTGATATATTGACCTGCCCTTCCAAAAAAGTCCTCAAAAGTGTATTAAAATCGGGTAAATAAAAACTTTTCTTTGAGAAAAAGAAAAAGGTTGTAAGGGCTTCAAAATTGTATAGTGGGTTGATTTACGACTGCGACATGCTAAATGTCATAAATGACAATAGACACCGAGACTACAGTAGTCTTTTTTATTTTTGTCTTTTAAAAAACTAAATGGGTGCCCAAAGTCTGCTGCACTGCCAAAATCGTACTTTCACACTATGATGCTAAGAAACTTAAAGCAAATTAAGCTAAAAAAATATAGTCTAATAAAAAAACATGAAAAAAGAAATCCTTTCTTCTTCTTCGATTTTAAATGACTATCAATCTATTTCTTAAAACAGTGCAGTGACAATAAAAGAAAACTTGTACAGTACGACGCCAAGACGGGAAAAATGGACAAAGGGCAGTTGAGAGGCCTTACCTATCTTGCGTCATTACCCTAACTAAGCTTGTCGGAGTCTTTTCACACGCTATTTTTAGTCAAATTTGATTTTTTTTGTAAAAATAAAAAACTGGACCAATCAATTAGACGCAAATACACTGAAATATGTTCAAATTCATCGGTTGTTAGTGAAAATGTACAGTACTTAACATTTATTTGAAAGTTTCTAAGCTGTATAAAATATTTGATAGACAGTTGTATTTAATTGTGTTTTTATAGACAAATCGTATTACATTGATCCATTTATTTGCATTGGAGTCCAACCGACTCTTCTTGTAATTCTGTATTACGAAAATACTGTATTTACAGTGCCCATAGTTGGAGAAAAGTCAAAAAATAGGAACTGATCAGATAAATTTATCAGTCAGTGGCGTAAATAAAATAATAAAATTTACGTCATGTCCCTTCATGTTGTATAAGTTGTACAGGAAGTTCAAAAGGTCACTGTACCCTCATGTGTGGCGCCAACTAGTTAAGGCCGACACAAGGTATAATTGAGCCCCTGACAAATCCCCAGTGTGTCTTTAAAAACTTTTTAGCAACCTCTTTTTTTTAAGGAACAAGCGATGTTAAAGACTACTAGGAAGTATAAAAAATTATTCATTGAGTTTTATTTAATTTTACAAAATTATATATAGTACAGTATATTCAATTAAAAAATTTAAAATAAAAATGTTGTTAAATAAAAATTTTTAAAATGTTGCGCCCTCGAGCAGAATTTTTTAAAATTCCGCCAGTAATCATCATGAGGCCCATATACTACTATACTTTGCAAAAATGCATTAGTACAAGTTAAAAAAAAGAAAAAAATTTAAATTCTGTTATAAAATTGCATTAATTTTCATAAAAAGAAGAAAGGGGTGGAACCATAGGAGGGAGAAAAAACAGATAGGAAAAAAAGCCACATGTAATGTTTACGTTACGTAAAACGGTTTTTAAGAAAACTTTGTCGGTTTTTCAGCAAAGTTTATATCTTTTTTTTTTAAACATAACTGCCGACATTTTAATTTTTGAAGTAAATATAAACTCTATCGAAGAATAAGAAAGACATTTTCCTGCTTTTTGTCATCAACAACTCATCAAGATACTTGTGTATATAAAACATTACACAAACACAGTAGCAACAACCACTACTACTGAAAATGCGTGCAAGAGAGCTCAGTCATCATCAATTTGGCTCACCCGCCTACACTGACTGCAAAAAAAAAAGTTTTTAAAACTAAGCCAATACTCACTGCTTTCTAAGAAATGTAGGAATCGCTTCCAAGTTTTAAGGACACAACACTTGAAGATATGCAATAAAGCAACTACGGTGGCTTAAAACTAACTAACCATTAAAAAACACGAGTTCATTAGACGAAATTTTAATATAAACGCACCCTTAAATTTACGATAGTTTGTAAATAGAAAAACAATGATTTTTCTACATTTCTTTTTTGCTAATTATAAAAAATTCAAACAACGCACAATGGATGGTACTGTACTAACTCGACCATAACACACCCAGACACACACACTAAAACTGTTTTCATAAAGCAAACAATTGGGAAAGGGTCCTACCAAGGGGTTACTTCTTATCTACAGTATGTCTTCAATTAACAGCTACAATAAAGGCCATGGGTGTCCGTGCTGCCAATCAATCAATTAGTTTTTAAGGAAATGCCTCGTGCTATCACTTAGCACAACAATATACATTGTATTTTGAGTAGCCAAATTGTCCCATTACAAAAAAAATGCATGAAATCGGTCTAAATATAAACATTTTAAATGTCTGAATGCAGAACAGTACACTTATTTAAAAAAATTTAAGTAAGATTCGAATTTTGCATCCACAATTTTTTTATTTTGGATACAAGAAAAAAAAGCATTTGGATTTTTTGAAAATGTCAAAAAATCCAAATGCCAAAGAAAGTTTCAAATACATTCAAAGCTTTTTAAACCTTTCATGTAAAGTAAGTTAATACCGATGCAGCATTAAATTACAATTTTTAAAAGTGTTGTGAATTGTAATACCCAAGCTACTGTTCTTGCCAAAAACTCACTGATACTGTCTTACTTGTACATGATCTACAATAAAAATGTTTTTCTAAGCTACTGTACTAACATGTAACATAAGCCTATTTTATTTTTATTAAAAGCTCATTGGTTAAAAGGGAATTCCTGTTAAAAAAAAAACTTTTTAACAACTTTAAAAAAATAAAAAAGAAGAAAAAAAAATACCTTCTTGGTGATTTCAGCTGCAATTTATTTTTCTACAGGAGTGGCCAGGCTGTTTATAATGCGTTGAATTAAGAAACTTCAGTAAATGTGAATCTGGATTATCTGTTAGCCTAATTGAATATAAACACGATTAAACAGTAGTCATCATTATGATTGCGAATGGAGAACTACTGTAAACCGCTTGAAGGTTAAACATCCATTACTTCGCATTTCAAACTGCAAGTTATGTACTGTATACACGACGAGGCAATGTTGGGTTGTCAGTCGGCTTTTGTCATAATGACCAAACACATTGAAATAATTCTAAAAATAAGGTCAGATTACCAAGTTAAGTTACTCTTAAAATGTAAATATTTTGTACTTTAATCCTTTTCTGGACAACATATTTACTGGACATATCACAAACGTCCAAGACGAGCCTTTTGGAGTCCAATAGGAATAAATGGCTAGATAAAATACAAGTTTAAGTGTTTATTAGAAACACAATTTAAATACACATTCCTATTAAATAATGTATACAGCTTGGAAACTTTCAAATAAATTTTCACTAACAACAGATGGGTATCTTAAGGGATTCCTAAAGTTCGGTTCAGTTATTTAGTTAATTAAACTTTAATATAAAAATTACCAAAATTCACAACAAATTTAGTAAAAAAATAACTTAGTTTGTTAAAGAGGCAAAAAGACTCAGGTTGACCAAAGAAGAGTTAAAAATGTCTAAATATTAGATAAGTTGTTTATTATGTTCAGTTAAACTACAGTACGTAAAAAACTTTCACTGCAGCTAATCTGTAGCTTCAACTAAACAGTACAATTATACCTTAATCGTATAATTTAGTAACTACTAATCGCATAATCTTATAAAGTACTACGTTATACACCTTTCAAATACGGTATTTTTTAAAAACAAATCGTTTGAAATTCGTTTTTACTCAAACAAATACATACAGTACCGGTATGTTTTAACAACGGGATTATTCTGACCGACATTTTTATTTAGTTATTGACATTTACTACCATAAAGGAATCAATTTAGAATTCCCATAAGAGAATGACTATCAAAATCTCTAATGCTAAATCTATGATACCAAATACAGTAGTAAGAACAGAAGACCCTATGGGGGAAAACTTGTCACTCAAGAAGAAAGGGAAATTAGAAGTAAAACATGAAAGCATGATCGGTGTGACAAAAGAAACTCATCACCATTGTTTTTTTGAAAATTTTTTTTGCAAAAATAAAAAACAAGTTTTTTTTAACATGAGCTTGTTTGATACGAATACACTAAAAAGCCATTTGGTGGTTCACTGGGACCTGTTGTAGAACTTGTAGTAGTAATCAAATCATTTTCTTGTTGGAACAGGTATACATGGCATTCAATATACTATACTGTACATAAGTAACAGTACACATTAACATTGTAGTCAGTTGAAAAGAATAAAAGTAAGTAAAGTAGCAATAACATTTAGTGATTTTTAAGTTTTAACTGCAGCTTCTGAAAAATCAAATTCTTGGTCTCAAGCAAGAATTACACTTCACTTAACGATTATGTCATTTATACAGAAGATTCGTTTTTTAAATACTATGACCGATAAAAATACGCCAGAAAAGCGCTAAACTTTTAACAAATACAGTACATAAATGCTGATTTAAGGTGTTTAGCCATGCAAATAGGAGACACCAAGACTAATTGGGACCTTTTTTTATAAATAATTTCACACAAAAGAAGATAAATGGCATATAAATCTTCTAGAAACACCTAAACATGATTACAAGTGACAACAGCTAATTTCAGCTTTAAAATTCGGACCGACACTTCGGAGCTTTTAAAAATATTTGGTATGTTTTTAAGGACAACATACTGTAAGTTAAATATTAATAAATAATTTTTGTTCAAGTAGGATTTCAATTTATTTAACGACTATAATGTCATTTATAAAGGAGAGCAGTTTTTTAAAGATTATTTTTACAATTTTATTTTTCAGAAACAGAGAAGTCTCCTGTGGTGAGCACCACTTCCTCGACCATCACTTGCTGCAGTCTCCATCCTCCTCTCCCATTTACTCTTATGTAAACATAAAAAAAATGACTCCTCTATGTTTAACCATTACGCCGTTTAACCACGGTCCCACCCCATGTACCCTTTATCATATGTGTGAATGGGATGTTTAAGGGGTTGCAAACACATAAACAAATCATCGGTCGATTATAAACATGTAAACAAAACAGTTTGAAAAGCGTTGAAATGTTTTAACGACGTGTTTGCCATGAACAACAACCGGATCTTCCTATCCAGACTTCACACACAACAAATTTTATTATGATTAGCTTCTTACAAATTGCGCAGCTACTAAACTTAATCTTTGTTTATGTCATAAAAAAAGTCTCTCTTGTAATAACTTTTTTTTTTATTAAAAAGAAAAGATATTGCGTTCTCACGATTATTTTTATCATAATAAAAAGCCTTCGTAACTCAAGTAGTGTAATTCAGTAACCATTTATAACCTAATTTCCAGTAATTGTTTTACAATTAATTGCAGTTAAAAAAAACCACAGCACATTAATTAATTAAATAACACTGATAAACTTTCACAACACACCCTGTAACCGTCGTCTGCATGACAACACATATAAAAAAGAACTAATTATTTAAAAATTCAAATTTGTATTCCATTTCTACAAATCGAACAATTTTAAACTTCAGGACACAAAACTCCTAGTTAAAACTCATTTAAGCTCAACTAACTAATGAAAAAAAAATATAATTAATATCTAATTAACAATGCTAGCAACTACATTTTTAATAATGGCTTGCATTTTAAGAGTGAAAGGTAATACTGTATAATAACGTAATTACTAATTAACTTCTTAAGTAATAATTATACAGTATAATTTACCTGCGTCATTTTCTGAGTCCAATTTCCAAAATAATTTAACTTTTTACCGTCCATATTACAGCTTTTACAGAAGACACTGACTGCGACCCAGAAAGACCAAACACATACTCATTACGTAAAGGAAGTTTAAACGAAAACAACTGTCTTATGTATCTTGACGTTGTATGCATGTTAAACTGTGAAATCTTCCATGTAAACGACGACGCCGACAAATATCTGATTTTCCAGCGCCCAAATCCACCGCTGGTGCTGGCGGCATCTCTTCGTAGTCCTCACGGCGACGATTTGGGTTGTTCGCGTCTTCGTAAACCGCGCTGGTTGTGGCGAGGAATAGCGTTGAACGCTGAAAGTTTCCAGCTTCCTCCAACAATCAACATCCATCGTTCATACCTAAAATTGCTGAAGAGATATCTGCCAAACGACAGGATAACCCTAGAAGTAAAAGCGACTATGGGCGATAGTGTCTACGAAAAACAAGTAAATGCATAGATACAGTCTTATCACCTTAAAATCATTAATTACATCTGTTTAAGATAAAGATAGTAGTTGTTCCGTCACCTATTGTAGCATCCATCAAAGGAGGAGTGATGAGAACTGTCAGCCGTCGACGACCTATTAAACTTGATGCATCCATGTCATTTGATCCTGACGAGCGTCTGGACACGACCACCATGAGGTTATAATAAAGTGACCATACAATTTACATGTTGGCAATAAAAAAAACGTGAATAAATTACGTTACTTACCATAAATACTGCCAATATGTTTGTGTGAGCCCAGAGTAAGATTCTGGTCCATAAAGTGGACCAGAGTAATATTCCAGTTCCACTTTTTTGAATTTCAAAAATAATCACTACCGGTACTATAGATTTACGTGGTTTTGCCAAGCGTTTCCTAAAGGATATCCTAGAGTAATTGAGCCTAAATTTAAAATCGGCGAATTAACGTCGCCATTCTTGGCTAATTTCACGTTCTTCCATAAAATACAATGCCCACCAGAAAAAGGTATACTTAAAAAAGTTCTTGTATAGCTAAAAAGTTAAAACGTAAATTAAAAATGATAACGTATTTAAAAATTGTAACGCTATAGATAAACGAGAGTGCAGTCCTAAGTTTCGATCAAATCCAAACGGAGAACTAGACTGCCGGGGTATAGAATTCCCGTTCACCAACTCAAAAGATCCAGTCGTAGAAGTTAATCCTAACTTGATGTCCAAGAGATTTTTTTACGTTTTCACAGTCGTTGTGACTTCGAAAGAGATACCGCGCTATCCAATGTCAACAGCAGACCAAGAAATTCACATTGAAGACAAAATTGACATTCCAGAAGTTACAATCCTGTAAGTTAATGAAATCTTGACTCTGAAAATAATAATAATACTCTTTTACATTTCAGATGCTTTTACAACTGTTTTGGCAACATTCTAAACTATATGGAGAGGCTGATAATGTCCACTTTTCAAGACGGTGACAGTGAGGAATGGGATATCCAGAGGCTGGCAACGGATAACACCAAACTGAACAGCGAAGTTGAGTCTCCATGGAGCAACAGTCTTTTTAATCGTAGTCGTCGTTACCTTTATCTTCACCAAAACACGTTTCCTCCAGCTGTTCATCTTTCTGTAAAAAGAAATGGCATGACCTTAAGAATTACCATAATTTACAACAATTAATTACGTATCTAAATTGTACATGGTCATTTTACGTGATTTAGTTGCGGTGGCAGGACGTGAAATAGTTGCAGCTATGGTCAACCTTAGTACTATTGGTTATAAGAAATTGATTCACTTGGTGCAAACCAAATGTCGAATAACACCCACAACCGGTTTCACACTATTTACGCTTTATTCTTTAAACTGTGATGAAGTAAAGTCGCTTGTCAATGTTGAAATTTATCAGAAAACCAACACAAAGCGTGGACTGCAAAGTAATGAGTGAGATTAGGGCATTCCTCTTCTAGACATTTCTTCCAGTTAGGTTATTTAGAAAGCTCTGGAAGTCTGGAAACCATTGGATAAATGTCCAAAGAGGAATGTCCGATAAAAGATCTATTTTAACTTACATTATTACGAGTTTTTCAATGTTTTAGTAATTATGGCGGCTTATGGTTCGATGGCAATGGCGTATCAGATGTATCTGGCGCATGGAGACCCATTCGATAATTATAAAAGTCAAATTGTGGTAAGATTCATAGTTGACAATTACATTAACCACGATGTCCTTCTGAGCGTCCAAGTGAGACCATATACAGAGAGTGAATTGTGCACTCGAAATGTTGAATTGATCAGCTGTCTGAATGAGTATTTCGTGACACTTCCGAGAAAACATCTGCAGTGGCTGATGGCGAAAGGACAGATCACAGGTTTGGTAATCTGAAACATAAGAAAAAAACTAAAACTGTTTGAAAAAAGAATTATAATTTTTATATTTTATAGAAGCAATTGCTGCTTGGACTATTATTGGTCATCTCATGAACTATAATCAAACAACAAAACTTAAAATACAGGTTAGATTAAAGTTATTTTTGAAATTAATTTCATTCAATAAATTAGAACTTTTTTTTCATATTATAATAAATAAACGAGACGAATCGCTATTGGAACTGATGAGATTTAATCTCTTTAATTTGTTTCTGCGCTTTCTCTTTCCCAGTATAAAAAAATGAAATAACTTCTCATTGGAACCGATCAGATTTCATCTCAAATTAAGTGTCACTTTGTTTTCCAATAACTGATATTTAGTCTCGTTTTGTTATTTTCAATATTTCAAAAGCGTTCCAATTTAAAAAATAAACCAGTGTTTTATTTGTGATCTAAATTAATAATTAGATGCGAGATTCCATGTCAGTTATTTTAAATGATCTACCAATTGTTGAAACGTCTTCAGTGATTCAGTCAATGTTGGCCATCGAAGCCATGTTCAACTCATCAGACTGTGCTTACTCATTGTCCTTACAAGTATCTTACAAATGTATAAAAGTTAATGTTTACACTAACTGAACTTTAAATCTAAACCAGAACCGAACTTTGGATGCCATTTTAGACATCACTGACGTTCTTTACGCCCTCTCTTTAAATTATCAGCCAAATTTTCGTTTTGTGGCCGCCGCTGCCATGTAAATTATATCATTCAAAACAAAATTAAATTCACATCAAATACTAATTTTAAATTTCAATATATAAACAATGATAGGCACAGCGCCAGAGCTACAAATGCCTTATTTCAAGTGGCTTTGCAGCAAAGACAGTGGCTACAAATGTCAAAACCCAGCAATGTGACGTCGATGTTTAATATGAAGAATGTAACTAAGCAGGTAACTTTATAATTCCCAATATTACATAATTGTTACTCAGAAATTAATATGTTGAAAGGGAACTGACAATATGCGCTTAATGAACGCAATCTGGAATAAAATCGGTCGGGCAATGCTCAAAATTGAAGTGGCTGGTGGTGCCAAACATTCCATTTCTACGAAGTTATTTCATTCTGAATTTTCTCGCGTTACATTTGATGAAGAAAGTGGAAATAAGTCGTTAATATTCGGCATGACAAGAGACCGATCACCGTTGTCATCTTACGTCAAATTGCCCTATAACGACACCCGCTTTTTAGGATTAATACTCGACGTCTATTTAATTAAATATTTACGCCATCCACAAGCAGAATTGCCTTCAATGCCGTTTTTTAAAAGATCACAAGCCATGAGTTTAACGATGACCGAAATCACCACTAGAACCCTAGTTACCAAATTTCAGCCGCCAGTCAATATTGTAATTCATTCATCAAGTAAGTTTTAATCATTTTTTGTTATCTAAATGTAAATGGTACTTGGCATAAAATGATAACTGTACGATGCTCAACAAACGGCTATGATAAAAAAGGACAAGAATTAAGATGTGATTTTCAATAGCTGGAAACAGTTGAATCTAATGCCAATAATTGTTAAATAAAATTTAACCTACGACCAAAAACATACGCTGTAAATTAGGTTCAAACAATTTTTAAAAAACGCTCAAAATGCGTACTTTATTTGTGCATACAGTGCACACACGTCAAAAGACTAATTAGAACCAGCTTCTTTTAGCAAAAGACTAACTTTCAATTACCTTTTATCTTAGATATAAACCATTTGGAAAGCAAATTCGAGGCTAAAATAAAGCCCTTTGATTCTTACACTGACACTGACATCTTCGTCGTCCGATTTAAAGTTCCACTATTACATTATCCTGCTTCAATTTTTCTGGCAGTTTCATCTAACCACTCCAATACTAGATTCCACGTTAGTTATCACAAAAACAAACTAAACTAAACTTACATTTTGCTCATAAGGACTCTTTTACGTATAGGTTGTGACCAGCAAACGTCGCCGACCATCTGTAACCGACTTCAGTGAGGCCAGAAATCAGCTGTTTTCTGGTTTAGCTTGGAGTATCCATAACAAACCACTTTTCAGTCATGACTACAAATCCGACTTGAGGATGACTTCACTCGTACAAGCGACTAATGAAGGCGATGACTTTGTATACTTTGGTCTTTTGACCAGAACAGGTATCAATGGCAGCTCCCAAAGCCAAACAGTGTCTTTTGCGGCTGACATATTGGCTCTGACATGCCTCAGATGGTCAAACAAAAGTGACAAATGGCTCACAATCGGCTGCCAGGTAAAAACATCTTCTGCTAAAAATAATAAAAATGTGAAATTAGTTGAAGATTTTTGCTCTTCAGCCAGTGGTCAGCGTTGGTAATAATAATCCACAATTAATTAATTGTCGGTGCAGCCATTTGTCGACAATAACCGCCTACAACCGGCGACTTAAGTTCAGCCAGGACAGATACAAACCGTATAAATTTAACTTGACAGTTCCGTTTAACCCGACAATACTTTACTTTCTTCTTGGGCTATTCTTACTACTTGCACTGCTACTTTTGATCGGATTCTTAGTCAATCGCAACAGCCACTATGGAGTAAGTAACTTAATAAAACCGTTGATTTTGACTGTTTAATTAAAATGTTTTAGAGAGGAGTAACGCTGATAAAAGATAATGATCCAACTCATCGTTATGCTTACTTACTAACGGTCCACACCAGCAATCGCTTAATGTCTTTCACCAGTTCCATCGTAGCCGTTAAGCTTCTAGGAACTTTATTTGATACTCCATTTCATCACCTGAGTGACCGCTGCAGAACGCAGTTCCGAACTGGTTCACAAGATACATTTCTGATATTAAGTGAAAGCTCACTAGGAGCAATACAGGGTCTGTCCGTTATTGTCACTGCTTCTGGTTCCTCGCCAAACTGGTCTGTTAGCTGCTACTGTTGGAAAATAATTAGAGTTTACAAGAAATATAATCTTTGAATTTGTTTCGGCAGGTACCTCAATCAAATACGCGTTTATAATCTTCAAACACAGCATTCGTGGAAATTTGAAGCTAAGAAATGGGTAAAATTAAAATCCGATCAGCAAACTTCGTTCAAATTGACGGGACAGGTGTTCACTTCCAAGGAAATGGACCAACAATACTCGTACAAGGAACGGCTACTGCAACGTTTTAATGAGGATTACATCTTCTTCAATTGCCTGTTCAAGTAAATTTAAAAAAAATAATTTTAATAAATATCATCAAAATTAATTTGAATCATCCATTCAGCTCAACAACTACACATTTTAATTACGCCAAGCGAATAATTTGCATAATCGTCCTGATCTTACTAGCTCTGTTTATCAATCTCCTTCTTCGTGGTTTACCAACGAACAGTCCTGTTGAACATATTGGTCTGGCCGAATTTAAAGTCATGAAATGGGACATCATTTGGGGATTTGTTACCGCGCCTATACTTCTCGTTTTCAATCTGCTCATTGTATTTGCTGCCACGTAAAAACATCAAACTTTTATACGGTAATCTTAATTAAAACTTGATCGATTTTTTCACTTACAACTTAGACAAACGGTAACGCAGCACAAGCAATGGCAAATATTTATTGACCACGATGAAAACTGGAAAGAGGAAAGTTTCGACACTGAAATGGATACTTACACAGTGCCATTGGGAGACCAAATTCTTATCATTACACTGTCGACGCGTGACCACAGTCAATTGCACTTTTATGAACAACAACCCAAAGTATTCAAATCAATTAAATGTGCAGTTTGCAGACAAAACGCTTGGTGCTTTTTTACCGTAGCAGCACTGGCCATAATTGCACTGATCATTTTGAATGTTATTTACGGTTTAAGATACAGTGAGGTCGGTAGCTTGCTATGGATATTTTCATCAATGATTGGATTCCTCGTATGTGCCTTGGTCCTCTTTCCAGTTGCAATTATAATCTTCACAACATTTCTCAAACCATTTACCAACGACAAGGTAATATAATGTACTAATTTCTTTTTAGTATTCACCTTATTGATATAACGTTCTTAAACTATTTTTTAAATATACTTCAGTATAACAACCGGCGTAAACTGATTGCTTTACTTATAAAGGCGTTTTCAGCCAGAAAAACCGAAATTGAGAAAAAAGGAAGTTTGGAAGAGTACAACGCATATTTGCGAAGACTCAGACAGCGTTGCATTTATAGACCAATTCATATTAAAAAACCCGATAAAGAAAACTAAACCATTATTGTTAATAAACGTTTTGAAAAATGTTAACTTTTTATTGAAAACGATTGTCGACTCGCTAGATGGCGATACTTATTTGAGAAGTTTATCTTTTCATCCGTCCTTGACCCACTACACACATAACTTGTAAACTAAACTTGATAGAAATTTTGAAAAATGGCTGCTCATATCAAAGCCATACATTGAATAATATTTGCCCTTTAACCTGTGCTGTGATATCTTCACTACTTCTTAAGTTAAGTTAGTTGAGCTTCCATCTAGTTTAGTATTAAGCAAAACAATCATGTTCAGAAACGTGGTTAAAAACCTATTTCAACGCCATTTATTGCTGACCAATGTGATGGTCAGTGGCAGCCTGTTGGGCACTGGGGACTGCCTGCAACAGATGATGGAAAGGGCCGGTCAAAAACAAAAGACAAAACACGACTGGAAAAGGACAGGTAACAATAACAACCAAAAATCTTTAACAATTCTTGAGACATTTCCTTATCCATTAAGTCTGATACAGGAAATGCTAGAAACTTCCAAGAAAGTTCAGGCTGATTTTAATAATATTTTAGAAATTAAAAGTTGTTTATCTAATTTTAAGGTCGTATGGTCGCCGTTGGATTTATGCTAGGTCCGCTTTGCCACACATGGTACCGCTTTCTGGACCGGAAACTGCCACAAAAGACATGGAAAGTCGTTATTAAAAAAGTGGCTGCTGACCAAATGGTCGCTGCACCAGTTCTCAATTTAGTCTTTTTTGTTGGTATGGGAGTTATGGAGAAAAAGTCATGGCCAGAATGCAAACAGGAGCTTAAAGATAAATTCGTATTTGTTTATTTGGTAAATATAAACCGATTATAGTTTTATAAAAAGTCTGAATTTATATGCCACAAAAACATGAAGAAATATAGCCTTCATGTTTATGTGAAGATGACCAAACAGTTTGCAAAAATAACAATGAAATGGCATAAAAATCTTGGATTTTAGACTTGGTCCACTTTAGAACTCAGACATGTATTGAATTACGTAAGATATACAGTTCTAAAGTGGATCAAGTCCAGTTAAAAATGTAATTTTTTTTAATGATTTTATTGTAATTAAATAGATGGATTGGCTATTTTGGCCACCTGTTCAAGCATTAAACTTCTACATGATTCCACCGGCATTCAGGGTACTTTATGTCAATGTAGCACTTCTCTTATGGGACATTTTCTTATCCAGAGTTAAACATGAAGACCAATGATGTCAGTATTAATTTAGGTCAATTATTATTAATATAACTAAATTAAAGAAAAATAACTAAATAAAAAAATCCACTTATACTTACAATTATCCATTTTTTTTGTATTATATAAAATTGCATTCAGCACCATAATGTTACGGCAATCCATTTAAAAAATTCTGTAAAAAACATTTAAATTAGTAAAATAAAAAATAAAAGTTAAATTATAATTATTATAATGATTAATGATGCTCATTAATAAAAAATCACATACATTTTATTTCTTTCAATGAACATCTTAAAATTTTTTTTAGTGTCTTAACTATTAAAAAACAAAATTACTATTACTTGTTTTTATGAAGTCAATTTCTATCGAGTTAGTTTAAGTTTTTAAAGCTAAAAAATAAAATTGGCAAGAAAGCTTATTTTTTCTTAATTTTTTAAAGAAGTTAAAAGGAAGGAGTTACAGTAGAATAAAGTAATGCTCCAAATATGTGTAAACAGTAGCTCCGTTTACACAATAAGATTAAACAAGTAAATAAAAATAAAATAAATAAAAAATTTCAGTGTATTTACAAGCAAATATGTGAGAAAAAATGGCGTAGAACAGTATTATTCATACATAAATGCACAACGCCACCTGGTGGGTGGGTG
>JAAFCF010005931.1:14907557-14931116 GCA_013389785.1 Helicorthomorpha holstii | reverse complement strand
ATTGGTACTCAGTTAATGCAGTACTTTGTATAATTTTATGTTTAATATTTAAGTGTAAAACAAATCTATAAATAAAAAAAAATTGATTCTTACTAATTTCTTTGCTGAGGCGCTTCCAGTTAAACTACACGCAAAACGTTATTAAAGACCTTCACTACCTGCAATTGCTCTGCACTAACTTCTACTAACAAAAAGAGGTACTTAGCAAAGGTATTTTAAAGAAGTATCGCTTATATACGGTACAACAGCAATAACCACGCCTACCTATCTCTCAACGTCACAAGCAATCACTTTTTAAGTTACCTTTTCCTTTGACGCCAAGAATAAAGGTAGGTCATTAGGCAACTTTTTTATTTGCCTATACTTGCCTAACACACAGTACAATAATGTTAGGCAAATGACAACACGTGGTTTTGGGTATAATAATTATACCAAAACCACGTGTTGTCATTTATCACAGCATCACAGAACCATCGTTGCACAATAATTGCTTGTTTTTATATGTAATAAACATTTATTTGCTTAAGCTAAAAGACATTAAAATTGGAACAACTATTTAAAAAATTAATTATTGAACGCATTGTAATCAATTGTTAAGAAACGATACAAATATCTATTAAAACTAATGCAATTTAGTTTTGTAACATTAACAAATACCGTAGAGAAATGAGACAATCAGCGTTGAAACCGATACCAATTCCTCATGTATTTATTGACGATAAGTTTAATAATTAACGGTAAATACAGTACATGAATGTGAAGTTTTGAAAGGTTCCCCGAAGGAACAGAAGCCGCTTTCAAATAAATTACGGATAACACTGAGAGACCCAGGACCATATACTGTACGCTGGCCAAAATACAGAACTCTATTTAAAAAAAACCTATAACAAGACAGTTTTAAGTCGAAAATAGAAAAATTCACGTTGAGTTTGATTCAGTTTCAAGCAGTACTAAGCAAAATTAAATTTTTTAAACATAAGTTTAATAAATAACGGTAATTACAGTACGGTACAGTACTAGAAATTTAGAATTTTTCAGAGTTTTCCCATAGATGGAGCAGAAACCGCTTCTTTATGAATTAAGGCGATTCAAATAGGACGTGAGTAAAAAAAAAACGAAATTTTTAACCCATGATTAATTTTTTGCCATACCACAACAGTAATTAATTTTCTTTAAAATTCAGAGATTGTCAAAATCTACATCATATATTTTTGAAAAGCTGAATTATTTACCAGGAAGACAGAGACGGCCAGGACTATATTTTCAGAACCACAAAAAGGCCAAAATCCAGAACTATTTTAAAAAAAAGCTCAAAAAAACCTAAGACAGTTTTAAGTCATAAAAGGAAAAAATCACGTTTAGTTTAATTCAGTTTCGAGAAATTTTCAATTGCATACTTTTAAAAAATATCAAAACATACACTGTAGTAACAATAGTATTAAACAAAATGATAACTTTTCAAATATCCAGTAAATCGATCGATTTTTCCTGAAACATGCAAACGCATAATTACAAACAAACAAAGTCAAAGATAGATTAATGTAATAAAAAATTATTTAATGGTCATTATATACAAGTGCATGTCAATTCAAACAGCAACTCAATTCATTCGAATGGTGAACCAAGTGTTAAAATATATACAGTGAAACTCCAGATTCTTGTTACTTCGTGGACTTACTCTAGTTGTGACTGCGCGAGAGCTCCATTCATTCTCCACATTGAGAAAGCCAAATTTAGCTTTTCCTTTGAAGCAAACTCCGAGCAATCAACAAGCGAATTTTCTTCATTTTCACTGTTAAACGCATTGTACAAAAACTCAATGTATCTAGCAGCCAACTTGAGCGTTTGTATTTTGGACAATTTGTCCGAAGGCATGGTTGGTATAATGGTACGTAAAATTGTAAACGCTTCATTTAAACTTTGGGTTCTTTGGCGTTCCCTTACATTAGCCTGCTCCCTTTGGCTATGGACATCTTCCACGTTGGCCACAGTAGCTCTGCATCGGCGCTGGCGTTTTCGGCGCCCTCGGTCTTCATCTTCCACATCCTCACTTTCGCCACTATGACCGGATGAAGGCGATGAAACTGAAGAATCAGTTTCACTTTCAAATTTTCTTTTGTTGTTAATGGGAAGCTGCTGGGTATGTAGCGACGGGAAAAATTTTTGAGGCGGGGAATATGCTGAATATGGCTGTTGTTGATGTTGTTGTTGTAGTGGCTGTTGATGACTCTGTACTTGGACCAGCTGAGTGCTGTATTGGCAACTTGGTCTTTCAACGTACTGCATTCCGGTTTCGTTTTTAAATGGGTGACTATTGTCAGCCATGTACGGCCGTCTATCCATGCCAGTAAATGAGCTTAATGCAGAGTTCCTATCACAGTAGGACTGAGTGGATGCTGTTGGTTGACTGATCGGCATTGTAGACATACTATTAAAAATATGTAAAAGATTAGTTAAATAATAATGAGCTTTTAAAATAACAAAATATAATTGAAATTTTGAAAATAAGTTTTAAGACACTGAAAGTTGTACCATTTTATAACAAAAAACATTTTTAAAGCTTTCAACATCTTACAGTATATGGCCTAAGGTGCCACGACAGATCTGCACATCCGGTCAAAAAAGCGTGTAATGCCACAGATAACTGACTTTGAAAGACTAAATTACTGACTTCGACTATTGTTTATCTACTCAAAAAAGTTCAAAACATTCAATAGTTTTCTTTTATTTAATTACAATGGAATTGTAACAATTATATTTGATGATCAAGACGTCTATTTTCGATAAAAATATTCGGTGGTTTATATTGTACCGAAAAATATAAGGTCTCAAATGGCTGTTATATTTACAGTTTTAATATAACAGCCATTTGGTCCGGCCCAAACCGCATCCACAAAAATCTACCGATGAATATTAATTTATTACCTGTATTCCAATTCGCTTTACTTATAACTTAATTACTTTTTTACAATGCAACATTAATTGGAAAGTAAACATTAACGGCTATTCAATCGAGTCAAAATTATTTAGATTGTAACGGGTCACAGTCAACCATGCACGGCATAACTCGAAATGTGTTATCTTCGAACACATCTTGCCGACCATTCGTGGGTCGATTTTGAGAGATAACATTTTACACGCTTTTCATGCCCTTTAAATGAAATTGTAAATGGATAGCAGATAGTTTATTTAACAGTAAGCAGCAAAAAAAAAATCTTTATTTTATTAATAAAGTTTTAGTAAATGCAAATCAAAAATAAAATTAACTTTCATCGATTTAGCATGATTGATGCTCCACAATAAATTTTAAATATTTAGCTTATTGCATTTCTTCAAAAACTTTTTTTTTATTTTTGGTACTGATCACAGTATATAAACGTAATCTATACATAAAAAAAAAAATAATGGAAATATTAAGTCTTACCAATTGCTTCACTGAGGCTCACAGTTGATAATACGCAAAAAAGGTATTAAAGACCTAAACTACTTGCTATCGCTGACCAAACTTCAACTACCAAAAAAAAAAAAGAAGTAACGAAGCTGCTTAAAGAAGTCAGGCTTTTATACGATAAGGTGACCACGCCTTTCTTTCAACGTCACAATCGATTACACCAAAATCTTTCCCCTCATCTCTTTAAGTTGCCTTTTCCTTTGACTTGATGCGCCAAGATAGAGGTCATTGGGTGACTTCGGATTCACCGACGGTCCTTTACTTGTCTTACATGCAATTACTGTACCCAAAACACATGTTGTCATTTATCACGGTATCACAGAACCATTATTGCACAATAATTGCATCTTCATTACAAAAACATTAAGCAATTCAAAAAGTACATTTTTATGTTTGTAAATGTAATTAACATTAATTGGCATATGCTAAAAGACATTAAAATTGGAGTATATTTTTCAATATTTAATTATTGAACACATTATAGTCAATTATAATGTAACGAATATATTAAAACCAATCTAATTTAGTTTAGTAGCATTAAAAAATAATATGAGACAAATCTGCACTGAAACCGATACAATTTAGTCTCATTTATTTATTGACGATTGTGAAGTTTTCTTAAAAATAAATACTGTAAATTCAGGTATAAAACTTAACGGCCACTAATCTTTACAGTCAAAACATCTATTTGCTTTCCATAAAAAAAAAACAAATCGTTAAAATTTAGTTAAAATCCCAACCTGCTAAAATAAAACTGCTTTTATTAATTAGCTTAGTAATAAAAGCAAATCCATAAATCCAAAAAGCTTTAAAACTTCAAAAGACTGTTAAAACTTTCCAACTGGTTTCCATTGACACTTTATTTTCAATCATTTTTATTTTTGCTAGGCGGGACCGAGATGTGTGGTAAGTTGGGGTGAGTATAGTAAAGTGGGATGGGGTAAAATATATATATTTTTAGATTCTGGTACTTCATGAGTGAATAATTCAGTTGAGTAAAAAATATTTTTCAATGAAACCCCAACCCAAAAATGGGTTTACTCATCGTTGTACTAATTAGTCTTTTCCTAAATATATTCTTTTTTATTATATTTTTTTTACATATTTTTTGGTTGATGACTCCCATTTCCACTACCCATCATTCCTTCAAATTTGAAAACTTCTGTAATTCACGTACTAATTCAGCACCACACACACTAGCACAGTATACACGTACATAGGGCTTGGCCCACGCCCTAACATCATCACCAGTCACCACCATGACTCCATGTGGTTTGAAACTTGAAACCGAAAAAAAGTTTGTAAGACAAGGGAGAAGGGAACTTGAAGCAAAAACTTTTCAATTTTAAAATAATTTTTTTCTTCTTTAGGTTTTTTGGTGGTGTACTCATCCTGTTGTTGTTAGCCTCGACAGTTGGTCTTAAGTTTCACCATTAATTTCCTTTGCACTGTCCCGTTCACAAAACCTTAATTGGGACCGAAGACCCGCTTAATTACACCAAATATACAGCGTAGTTAAAGTCTTCCTTAAAGCTAATAAACACTTTCTAAATTCTTTTTTTTTTTGGAAAATGACAAAAATCAGTCGTAAAAAATAATTTTGGGGGAAAAGCAAAATATTGATACTAATGGATATGGTCAAAATTGGCAGCTTGTAAAAATTAAAAAAAAAGAAAAGAAAATGCTCTAAACAACTGAAACTGACCCTTTATAATGATGCATATGGCTAATGATCAAAACTGCGTTAATAGAGCGAATTAAAAGCTTTAAGTAATTTATTAACTACTTTTTTTAGCCCCAAAACATAAAAGTACACTAATTAAAATGAAATATACTTACATAGAAATTAATGGCTGCAGTGCATCATTAAAATACTTCAAAACAGGAACCAATATTGATATACAGAGTGCTTTTCTGAATTAAAACACGTAATTTTCTCACGTGGGAAAGAAGAAATGGGATAAATCGCCATCGAAACTGATGAGATTTGGTCTCGTTTCTTTCTAAGGCTCTTTATCTTTGATGGTAAGAAAAAAAGCAGGAAAAATTACTTGTTCAAACTTGTTAGATAGACAGTATAGTTTTGTATTTTCATGAGCATTATAAAAACTAACTATGGTAATCAAATTTAAATATAAAACCACCCCAATACTGCATTAAATAAATCTATTTTCGCATAAACTCGTGCGCTTTTTCCATATCGTTTGCCGGCTGCATTCATAACTGCCTCGGCATAAAATGTCTACCGTTCTATGTACGAAAGCTATCGGTAGAGATATTAATCGAAAATCGCACTCATTGATTTTGTTTTTATTAGCACTTAAAAAACTAACGATTGCAATACAATTTTAAAAAACCACCCTAATATTGCATAAAATAAAACTATTGACGCATAAATACGTACGCTTTTTTTTCTATATCGGTTGCCGGCTGCATTCGTACCTACCTCGGCAGAAAATATCTACCGTGCTTTGTACGAACGCAACCGGCAGAGATATTAACGACAACTTCCGTTCACTCTCTATCCCTATCCCTATACACGCGGTGTTTGTTTATCTAAGCTGTGAAAGTAAATACCGTGTTTATACAGTAGTATTTTTTTCTCCTATTTTACTATTATTATTATTTTTGAATGACGTGTTTAGACATTAACAAATCTTTCTGCCTGACATTTGACTGAAATAAAAACAGAAAACAAAATATAAATTGTTCAAGTTTTGGCATATTGTGTTAATGGAGTCTAAGCTTAAAGAAAGCAATTTAGCCGATTGGTTAGCTATGTTGATGGAATTAAGCGCCTAAAATCTTTCACCCCTTCATCATAGCACTGGATCTTTTTGACCTCATTTATAAATTATTGAATCATAAAAAAATAAATAAAATATACAGTTGCTTTGGCTCCCCTACAGTCGCCTAAATTTATGTGTTTTGAAAGTACAGTGAAAAGTGCAAAAACAATGAGTAGCCCGTACACCAATGTACCGAATAGCCATGGAAACTTAAATTTATAGTGACTTGGCAAGTAACCTAGCAGCCCAAATTTGCATGTTAAGTTGATAACATTATTGTTAAATAGGCCATCCAGGGTCCAAGGAATAATCTGTAATCTACCTGCCGTTTAAGGTACTGCAAAATTTCCTTTTTGAGAGATAAAAGGATTAACCTTTAGCATGACCTTTGATAAAACCTTATCTGCCAATTAAATCTTTCTCAAATCTATTTTTCTATAGAAGTTTTGTTTCTAATTTTAACCTAAAATAAGGTTGTCCTTTTTAGTTACTAAGATGATAATTGCGTTTAGAGACTATTCAAAACTTGGCGTCAGTTTTTCCAACATTCAAAATGATAATTCATAAATTTTTGTGAGTTTTATGATATCGATGACTAAATATGTGTAATTTAATTATAAAGATTAAATTAGTGTAATGGCACGATCGTTCTGTGTTTTAGTCATTTGATATGATAATGTCATGCTAAAAGTGAATGGAAAATTAAGATAGCAATTCATAACAGACTATGTGTAACACAGTATACTGTAGAAACTTTTAAAAGACGCTTTAGAAATTTTCACATAAAGATAGAGTGCCATTATGGATTAAAAAGCTGAAAACGTCGATAATTTTTAGCCAAAAATAATAGAACATTGAATCAGGTGAGAGTATATCCCAACCCTTGGCACCAAACGACTAATTATTACAATAAGTCTAGACAATACTAATTACAAGACGATACATACAATACATTTAAATATATTTATATACTGCATCTTTCACAGGAAAAAATCTCATGGGCATTAGCATTGATATGTAATAGCAATTAGCGTTGTTTAGCTTGCAATCCTTTTATCAATACTATTGTGTTCAAAGAGATAGGGAAACTTTCAGCAGGAGAAAAATAAAAGAGCTTAAAAAAACTTGTCAAAAGCAGAAACGACCTAAAAAAGACAAAAAACTACAAGTTAGTAATTCAACAAATGCACTAAAATTCTTGATAATTTTTCTTTTCTTTGTGAATTAAATCTGCATTTACCATAATTTGACATTGGTTATCACACTTTGTTTCTATCGATATCTATTAAATGATTTCATTATCTTTTTCTGATAAATCTGCAAACTTCCTGTAAATTCATTACAAAATTGCAACATCTATTAAAAATCTCCTTCATATCTTCCTCCCCCACCTCCCAATTATAACCATTTAGTCATAGTCACATATTCAAAAATTTTAAAGGTCAACTGATTTGGTGATTTTGCAAGCTGCACATACAGTACAGGGCAATATAGCTAGGCATACGATCTCATAGTCTTAGAGGCTCCAACATTAACCCAACAAATAATAATTAAGTTCATGTTTTTTTGGTTTGGATAAGTGTCAACTTTTAAGGTCACACGTACAGTATCTCCCCTGTGGAAATTTTAGCCCCTGTCGAAACCTTTTTTTAGTTGCGACTCAACCACAAAGCAGAACAGGTGAACAATCAGCTATTAAATGTTCTCGCTTAAAAGGTAACAACTTTAGTCCATATAATATATTTGTCGAAAAGTCGGTTTCAGTGTGGGTGTTAATATTTTCAAGTGTCTGTCTGGAAGAGGTGTCTTTCACAAATTGGTCAGACGCCATGTCCTTTCTTACTTGCATGGCTCAGCAGTACCGTTGGCGCCCAAAGTAGATCAATGTACAGCAGTAGTTCCCATACTTTTTTCCCATACCTTTACCGCCCCTTTCCAGAAAATAATATTACTTAGCGCTCCCTTGAAACTAATTTTAATAGCAATTAAAAGGAAAGATATTGTATATGTATGCCAAATGCACCAGTGGCCATCACCGTCCCCCTGGATCGCTGCAGTACCCACTTTGGAATCACTGATGTACAGTAACTTCTCCCCCTCAAAAACCCCCCTTTTCGATTGCTAAAATGTTCGGTTTCCAAATAATAATGTAGGTGTTCCTTAGAAGCAACAAAGAAAGATAAACTAATATAATAAATGTAGAGCAATTTATTTTTTTGTAAAAATAAGAGTAACTTGACCGCTTTTATAGCACATGAAATGACTTGTTAAGCTCTCACCACGTGTGGCTTATTATAATATTGAAGTTCATGGCACAAGCCAAATAGCCAACGATAAAAATACTGTTATAAAATAAAGTGAGGAGTGGGTTTAGAAAGGGGTGAGAGGATTCCATTTCGTATGATCTGATGCTAATGGATGTACAGTTTTATAAACCTAGATTTATACTTAGGAAGGTTTACTTTTCAAATACTGTAGCTTTAAGAAAGCTTCCTTTCTTTAAATCAAAAGCAGCTGTGGCTTTCTCTTACACTGTTAAAAAACTGAAACCCCTCATAAAAATCTCCTAAAAGCTAAAACAATACAGTATTGTACAGTATTTTAATACATGTAGGCTTAAAAGCATCGGATAACGCTAAAAACAACAATTTTTTTTTACTTTTAATAGTTAATATACAGTATTTACAGACTGATTTTAAAATTCGTTATTATTAAATGAGCTGTCCTTACTCAGGATAGCCCATATCTAAATTTGCTTGTGCGCCCCAACAAGCCAAAAAACGCTAATTAAGTAACTTTAAAAATATTTGAATTAGGTTAGACTAAAATTGATTCACTGTGGATGTCTTAACAGTTTAAAAACAATACAAATACGGTGCCGTTTTCAACACGATCTGACAAGAAATGTTAGGGTTGTGCGACTCCACTCAAAAGTTAATTTTCAAACTGTGAAGTCGACTAAGCTACATGTAAATCACTGAAGATAATGCAAAAACAAACTACAAATGACAAAAAATATAATGCATTAACCACAGTTCAAATATAATGCCGAAAAATTATTTAAAGTACTGTACTTTTATTATAGACCACCTACTGTAGTACTCTTATACAGTAATAAAGAAACATTTAAAAAAAAGTAGTCAAAATTAGTGCAAAACCGGCACAAGCCGCATAGCAATAATTAGTTAATGTAATAGGTGCTAAAATCGGCAAGTTAGAAGAAAGCGGCAAACATTTCATGAATTTAGTTATAAATGCAGAAAAAGTAGCTCAGCCGGAAAAGTTACAAAGAAAGCAAATAAAATATCTGATATATTGACCTGCCCTTCCAAAAAAAAGTCCTCAAAAGTGTATTAAAATCGGGTAAATAAAAACTTTACTTTGAAAGAAAAAAAAAAGGTTGTAAGGGCTTCAAAATTGTATAGTGGGTTGATTTACGACTGCGACAAGCTAAATGTCATAAATGACAATAGACACCGAGACTACAGTAGTCTTTTTTATTTTTGTCTTTTAAAAAACTAAATGGGTGCCCAAAGTCTGCTGCACTGCCAAAATCGTACTTTCACACTATGATGCTAAGAAACTTAAAGCAAATTAAGCTAAAAAAATATAGTCTAATAAAAAAACATGAAAAAAGAAATCCTTTCTTCTTCTTCGATTTTAAATGACTATCAATCTGTTTCTTAAAACAGTGCAGTGACAATAAAAGAAAACTTGTACAGTACGACGCCAAGACAGGAAAAATGGACAAAGGGCAGTTGAGAGGCCTTACCTATCTTGCGTCATTACCCTAACTAAGCTTGTCGGAGTCTTTTCACACGCTATTTTTAGTCAAATTTAATTTTTTTTTGTAAAAATATAAAACTGGACCAATCAATTAGACGCAAATACACTGAAATATGTTCAAATTCATCGGTTGTTAGTGAAAATGTACAGTACTTAACATTTATTTGAAAGTTTCTAAGCTGTATAAAATATTTGATAGACAGTTGTATTTAATTGTGTTTTTAATAAACAAATCGTATTACATTTATCCATTTGTTTGCATTGGAGTCCAACCGACTCATCTTGTACTTCTGTATTACGAAAATACTGTATTTACATGCCCATAGTTGGAGAAAAGTCAAAAAGTAGGAACTGATCAGATAAATTTATCAGTCAGTGGCGTAAATAAAATAATAAAATTTACGTCATGTCCCTTCATGTTGTATAAGTTGTACAGGAAGTTCAAAAGGTCACTGTACCCTCATGTGTGGCGCCAACTAGTTAAGGCCGTCGCAAGGTATAATTGAGCCCCTGACAAATCCCCAGTGTGTCTTTAAAAATTTTTTTAGCAACCTCTTTTTTTTTTAGGGAACAAGCGACGTTAAAAACTACAGTACATGTACTAGGTTGTGTAAAGAATTATTTATTGAGTTTTATTTAATTTTTCAAAATTATATACAGTATATTCAATTAAAAAAATTAAAATAAAAAAAAATTTTTTTTTTTTTAATTTTGTGCCCTCGGTCAGAATTTTTTTAAATTCCGCCAGTAATCATTATGAGGCTCATATACTACTTTCAGAAATGAATTAGTACAAGTTAAAAAAAAAATTAAATTCTGTTATAAAATTGCATTAATTTTCATAAAAAAGAAGGAAGAGGTGGAACCATAGAAGGGGGAAAAAAAACAGATAGGAAAAAAAGCCACATGTAATGTTTACGTTACGTAAAACGGTTTTTAAGAAAACTTTGTCGGTTTTTCAGCAAAGTTTATATCTTTTTTTTTTTAAACATAACTGCCGACATTTTAATTTTTGAAGTAAATATAAACTCTATCGAAGAATAAGAAAGACATTTTCCTGCTTTTTGTCATCAACAACTCATCAAGATACTTGTGTATATAAAACATTACACAAACACAGTAGCAACAACCACTACTACTGAAAATGCGTGCAAGAGAGCTCAGTCATCATCAATTTGGCTCACCCGCCCACACTGACTGCAAAAAAAAAAGTTTTTAAAACTAAGCCAATACTCACTGCTTTCTAAGAAATGTAGGAATCGCTTCCAAGTTTTAAGGACACAACACTTGAAGATATGCAATAAAGCAACTACTGTGGCTTAAAACTAACTAACCATTAAAAAACACGAGTTCATTAGACGAAATTTTAATACAAACGCACCCTTAAATTTACGATAGTTTGTAAATAGAAAAACAATGATTTTTCTACATTTCTTTTTTGCTAATTATAAAAAATTCAAACAACGCACAATGGATGGTACTGTACTAACTCGACCATAACACACCCAGACACACACACTAAAACTGTTTTCATAAAGCAAACAATTGGGAAAGGGTCCTACCAAGGGGTTACTTTTTATCTACAGTATGTCTTCAATTAACAGCTACAATAAAGGCCATGGGTGTCCGTGCTGCCAATCAATCAATTAGTTTTTAAGGAAATGCCTCGTGCTATCACTTAGCACAACAATATACATTGTATTTTGAGTAGCCAAATTGTCCCATTACACAAAAAATGCATGAAATCGGTCTAAATATAAACATTTTAAATGTCTAAATCCAGAACAGTACACTCATTCAAAAATTTTAAGTAAGATTCGAATTTTTCATCCACAATACAAGCATCCATAATTTTTTTTTATTTTGGATACAAGAAAAATTGGATTTTTTGACATTTTCAGAAAATCAGAAAGTTTCAAAAACATTCAAAGCTTTTTAAACCTTTCATGTAAACTAAGTTAATACCAATGCAGCATTAAATTACAATTTTTAAAAGTGTTGTGAACCCAAGCTACAGTTCTTGTCAAAAACTCACTGATACTGTCTGACATGATCTACAATAAAAATGTTTTTCTAAGCTACTAACATGTAACATAAGCCTATTTTATTTTTATTAAAAGCTTATTGGTTAAAAGAGAATTCTTGCTAAAAAAAAACAACTTTTTAACAACTTTAAAAAAAGAAAAAAAAATACCTTCTTGGTGATTTCAGCTGCAATTTATTTTTCTACAGGAGTGGCCAGGCTGTTTATAATGCGTAGAATTAAGAATCTAGCTTATCTGAATCTAGATTATCTGTTAGCCTAATTGAATATAAACACGATTAAACAGTAGTCATCATTATGATTGCGAATGGAGAACTACTGTAAACCGCTTGAAGGTTAAACATCCATTACTTCGCATTTCAAACTGCAAGTTATGTACTGTATACACGACGAGGCAATGTTGGGTTGTCAGTCGGCTTTTGTCATAATGACCAAACACATTGAAATAATTCTAAAAATAAAGTCAGATTGCCAAGTTAAGTTACTCTTAAAATGTAAATATTTTGTACTTTAATCCTTTTCTGGACAACATATTTACTGGACATATCACAAACGTCCAAGACGAGCCTTTTGGAGTCCAATAAGAATAAATGGCTAGATAAAATACAAGTTTAAGTGTTTATTAGAAACACGATTTAAATACACATTTCTATTAATTAATGTATACAAATTGGAAACTTTCAAACAAATTTTCACTAACAACAGATGGGTATCGCAAGGGATTCCTAAAGTTCTGTTCAGTTATTTTGTTAATTAAACTTTAATATAAAAATTACCAAAATTCACAACAAATTTAGTAAAAAAATAACTTAGTTTGTTAAAGAGGCAAAAAGACTCAGATTGACCGAAGAAGAGTTAAAAATGTCTAAATATGAGATAAGTTGTTTATTATGTTCAGTTAAAATACAGTAAGTAAAAAACTTTCACTGCAACTAATCTGTAGCTTCAACTAAACAGTACCATTATACCTTAACCGTATAATTCAGTAACTACTAATCGTGTAATCTTATAAAGTACTACGTTATACACCATTCAAATACGGTATTTTTTAAAAACAAATCGTTTGAAATTCGTTTTTACTCAAACAAATACATATGTTTTAACAATGGGATTATTCTGACCGACATTTTTATTTAGTGATTGACATTTACTACCATAAAGGAATCAATTTAGAATTCCCATAAGAGAATGACTATCAAAATCTCTAATGCTAAATCTATGATACGAAATACAGTAGTAAGAACAGAAGACCCTATGGGGGAAAACTTGTCACTCAAGAAGAAAGGGAAATTAGAAGTATAACATGGAAGCATGATCGGTGTGACAAAAGAAATTCACCAGCAAAAATAAAAAACAAGTTTTTTAAACAAGAGCTTGTTTGATACGAATACACTAAAAAGCCATTTGGTGGTTCACTGGGACCTGTTGTAGAACTTGTAGTAGTAAGCAAATAATTTTCTTGTTGGAACAGGTATACATGGCATTCAATATACTGTACTGTACATAAGTAACAGTACACAATAACATTGTATTCAGTTGAAAAGAATAAAAGTAAGTAAAGTAGCAATAACATTTAGTGATTTTTAAGTTTTAACTGCAGCTTCTGAAAAATCAAATTCTTGGTCTCAAGCAAGAATTACACTTCACTTAACGATTATGTCATTTATAAAGAAGATTCGTTTTTTAAATACTATGACAGATAAAAATACGCCAGAAAAGCGCTAAACTTTTAACAAATACAGTACATAAATGCTGATTTAAGATGCTTAGCCATGCAAATAGGAGATACCAAGACTAATTGGGAACTTTTATTTTAAAAAAAAATTTCACACAAAAGAAGATAAATGGCATATAAATCTTCTAGAAACACCTAAACATGATTACAAGTGACAGCAGCTAATTTCAGCTTTAAAATTCGGCGCTTTTAAAAATATTTTGTATGTTTTTAAGGACAATATACTGTAAGTTAAATATTAATAAATAATTTTTGTTCAAGTAGGATTTCAATTTCTTTAACGACTATAATGTCATTTATAAAGGAGAGCAGTTTTTTAAAGATTATTTTTACAATTTTATTTTTCAGAAACAGAGAAGTCCCCTGTGGTGAGCACCACTTCCTCGACCATCACTTGCTGCTGTCTCCATCCTCCTCTCCCATTTACTCTTATGTAAACATCAAAAAAAATGACTCCTCTATGTTTAACCATTACGCCGTTTAACCACGGTCCCACCCCACGTACCCTTTATCATATGTGTGAATGGGATGTTTAAGGGGTTGCAAACACATAAACAAATCATCGGTCGATTATAAACATGTAAACAAAACAGTTTGAAAAGCGTTGAAATGTTTTAACGACGTGTTTGCCATGAACAACAACCGGATCTTCCTATCCAGACTTCACACACAACAAATTTTATTATGATTAGCTTCTTACAAATTGCGCAGCTACTAAACTTAATCTTTGTTTATGTCATAAAAAAAAGTCTCTCTTGTAATAACTTTTTTTTTTTATTAAAAAGAAAAGATATTGCGTTCTCACGATTATTTTTATCATAATAAAAAGCCTTCGTAACTCAAGTAGTGTAATTCAGTAACCATTTATAACCTAATTTCCAGTAATTGTTTTGCAATTAATTGCAGTTAAAAAAAAAACCACAGCACATTAATTAATTAAATAACGCTGATAAACTTTTACAACCCACCCTGTAACCGTCGTCTGCATGACAACGCATCATTATAAAAAAAAAACCTAAATATTTAAAAATTCAAATTTGTATTCCATTTCTACAAATCGAACAGTTTTAAACACCAGAACACAAAATCCCTAGTTAAAACTCATTTATGTTCAACTAACTAAAAAAATATATAATTAATATCTAATTAACAATGCTAGTAACTACATTTTTAATAGTGACTTGCATTTTAAGAGTGAAAGGTATACTTATACATTAAAAGTAATAATTATACATTATAATTGCCATATAATTTACCTGCGTCATTTTCTAAGTCCAATTTCCAAAATGGTTTAACTTCTTACCGTCCATTTTACAGCTTTTACAGAAGATACTGATTGTGACCCAGAAAGACCAAACACATACTCATTACGTAAAGGAAGTTTAAACGAAAACAACTGTCTTATGTATCTTGACGTTGTATGCATGTTAAACTGTGAAATCTTCCATGTAAACGACGACGCCGACAAATATCTGATTTTCCAGCGCCCAAATCCACCGCTGGTGCTGGCGGCATCTCTTCGTAGTCCTCACGGCGACGATTTGGGTTGTTCGCGTCTTCGTAAACCGCGCTGGTTGTGGCGAGGAATAGCGTTGAACGCTGAAAGTTTCCAGCTTCCTCCAACAATCAACGTCCATCGTTCCTACCTAAAATTACTAAAGAGATATCTGCCAAACGACAGGATAACCATAGAAGTAAAAGCGACTATGGGCGATAGTGTCTACGAAAAACAAGTAAATGCACAGATTCAGTCTTATCACCTTAAAATCATTAATTACATCTGTTTAAGATAAAGATAGTAGTTGTTCCGTCACCTATTGTAGCATCCATCAAAGGAGGAGTGATGAGAACTGTCAGCCGTCGACGACCTATTAAACTTGATGCATCCATGTCATTTGATCCTGACGAGCGTCTGGACACGACCACCATGAGGTTATAATAAAGTGACCATACAATTTACATGTTGGCAATAAAAAAAAACGTGAATACGTTACTTACCATAAATACTGCCAATATGTTTGTGTGAGCCCAGAGTAAGATTCTGGTCCATAAAGTGGACCAGAGTAATATTCCAGTTCCACTATTTTGAATTTCAAAAATAATCACTACTATAGATTTACGTGGTTTTGCCAAGCGTTTCCTAAAGGATATCCTAGAGTAATTGAGCCTAAATTTAAAATCGGCGAATTAACGTCGCCATTCTTGGCTAATTTCACGTTCTTCCATAAAATACAATGCCCACCAGAAAAAGGTATACCTAAAAAAGTTCTTGTATAGCTAAAAAAGTTAAAACGTAAATTAAAAATGATAACGTATTTAAAAATTGTAACGCTATAGATAAACGAGAGTGCCGTCCGAAGTTTCGATCAAATCCAAGCGGAGAATTAGACTGCCGGGGTATAGAATTCCCGTTCACCAACTCAAAAGATCCAGTCGTAGAAGTTAATCCTAACTTGATGTCCAAGAGATTTTTTTACGTTTTCACAGTCGTTGTGACTTCGAAAGAGATACCGCGCTATCCAATGTCAACAGCAGACCAAGAAATTCATATAGAAGACAAAATTGACATTCCAGAAGTTACAATCCTGTAAGTTGCTGAAATCTGGACTCTGAAAATACTCGTAATAATACTCTTTTACGTTTCAGATGCTTTTACAACTGTTTTGGCAACTATCTAAACTACATGGAGAGGCTGATAATGTCCACTTTTCAAGACGGTGACAGTGAGGAATGGGATATCCAGAGGCTGGCAGCGGATAACACCAAGCTGACCAGCGAAGTTGAGTCTCCATGGACCAACAGTCTTTTTAATCGTAGTCGTCGTTACCTCTATCTTCACCAAAATACGTTTCCTCCAGCAGTTCATCTTGCTGTAAAAAGAAATGGCATGACATTAAGAATCACCATAATTTACAACAATTAATTACGTATCTAAATTGTACATGGTCATTTTACGTGATTTAGTTGCGGTGGCAGGACATGAAATAGTTGCAGCTATGGTCAACCTTAGTACTATTGGTTATAAGAAATTGATTCACTTGGTGCAAACCAAATGTCGAATAACACCCACAACCGGTTTCACACTATTTACGCTTTATTCTTTAAACTGTGATGAAGTAAAGTCGCTTGTCAATGTTGAAGTTTATCAGAAAACCAACACAAAGCGTGGACTGCAAAGTAATGAGTGAGATTAGGGCATTCATCTTCTAGACATTTCTTCCAGTTAGGTTATTTAGATGGCTCTGGAAGTCTGGAAACCATTGGAAAAATGTCCAAATAAGAATGTCCGATAAAAGATCTATTTTAACTTACATTATTACGAGTTTGTCAATGTTTTAGTAATTATGGCGGCTTATGGTTCGATGGCAATGGCGTATCAGATGTATCTGGCGCATGGAGACCCATTCGATAATTATAAAAGTCAAATTGTGGTAAGATTCATAGTTGACAATTATATTAACCACGATGTCCTTCTGAGCGTCCAAGTGAGACCATATACGGAGAGTGAATTGTGCACTCGAAATGTTGAATTGATCAGCTGTCTGAATGAGTATTTCGTGACACTTCCGAGAAGACATCTGCAGTGGCTGATGGCGAAAGGGCAGATCACAGGTTTGGTAATCTGAAACATAAGAAAAAAAACTAAAATTGTTTGAAAAAGGAATTATAATTTTTATATTTTATAGAAGCAATTGCTGCTTGGACTATTATTGGTCATCTCATGAACTATAACCAAACAACAAAACTTAAAATACAGGTTAGATTAAAGTTGTTTTTGAAATTAATTTCATTCAATAAATTGGAACTTTTTTTCATATTATAATAAATAAACGAGACGAATCGCTATTGGAACTGATGAGATTTTGTCTCTTTAATTTGTTTCTGCACTTTCTCTTTCCCAGTATAAAAAAATGAAATAACTTCTCATTAGAACCGATCCGATTTAATCTCAAATTAAGTGTCTTTGTTTTCCAATAACTGATATTTAGTCTCGTTTTGTTATTTTCAATATTTCAAAAGCGTTCTAATTTAAAAAATAAACCAGTGTTTTATTTGTGATCTAAATTAATAATTAGATGCGAGATTCCATGTCAGTTATTTTAAATGATCTGCCAATTGTTGAAACGTCTTCAGTGATTCAGTCAATGTTGGCCATCGAAGCCATGTTCAACTCATCAGACTGTGCTTACTCATTGTCCTTACAAGTATCATACAAATGTATAAAAGTTAATGTTTACACTAACTGAACTTTAAATCTAAACCAGAACCGAACTTTGGATGCCATTTTAGACATCACTGACGTTCTTTACGCCCTCTCTTTAAATTATCAGCCAAATTTTCGTTTTGTGGCCGCCGCTGCCATGTAAATTATATCATTCAAAACAAAATTAAATTCACATCAAATACTAATTTTAAATTTCAATATATAAACAATGATAGGCACAGCGCCAGAGCTACAAACGCCGTATTTCAAGTGGCTTTGCAGCAAAGACAGTGGCTGCAAATGTCAAAACCCAGCAATGTGACGTCGATGTTTAATATGAAGAATGTAACTAAGCAGGTAACTTTATAATTCCCAATATTACATATTTGTTACTCAGAAATTAATATGTTGAAAGGGAACTGACAATATGCGCTTAATGAACGCAATCTGGAATAAAATCGGTCGGGCAATGCTCAAAATTGAAGTGGCTGGTGGTGCCAAACATTCCATTTCTACGAAGTTATTTCATTCTGAATTTTCTCGCGTTACATTTGATGAAGAGGGTGGAAATAAGTCGTTAATATTCGGCATGACAAGAGACCGATCACCGTTGTCATCTTACGTCAAATTGCCCTATAACGACACCCGCTTTTTAGGATTAATACTCGACGTCTATTTAATTAAATATTTACGCCATCCACAAGCAGAATTGCCTTCAATGCCGTTTTTTAAAAGATCACAAGCCATCAGTTTAACGATGACCGAAATCACCACTAGAACCCTAGTTACCAAATTTCAGCCGCCAGTCAATATTGTAATTTATTCATCAAGTAAGTTTTAATCATTTTTTGTTATGTAAATGGTACTTGGCATAAAATGATAACTGTACGATGCTCAACAAACGGCTATGATAAAATAGGACAAGAATTAAGATGTGGTTTTCAATGGCTGGAAACAGTTGAATCTAATGCCAATAATTGTTAAATAAAATTTAACCTACGACCAAAAACATACGCTATAAGTTAGGTACCGTATAAACAATTTTAAAAAACGCTTAAAAATGCGTACTTTATTTGTGCATATACTGTAGTGCACACACGTCAAAAGACTAATTAGAACCAGCTTCTTTTAGCAAATGACTAACTTTCAATTATCTTTTATATCAGATATAAACCCGTTGGAAAGCAAATTCGAAGCTAAAATAAAGCCATTTGATTCTTACACTGACAGTGACATCTTCGTCGTTCGATTTAAAGTTCCACTATTACATTATCCTGCTTCAATTTTTCTGGCAGTTTCATCTAACCACTCCAATACTAGATTCCACGTTAGTTATCACAAAAACCAACTAAACTAAACTTACATTTTGCTCATAAGGACTCTTTGACATATAGGTTGTGACCAGCAAACGTCGCCGACCATCTGTAACCGACTTCAGCGAGGCAAGAAATCAGCTGTTTTCTGGTTTAGCTTGGAGTATCCATAATAAACCACTTTTCAGTCATGACTACAAATCCGACTTGAGGATGACTTCACTCGTACAAGCGACTAACGAAGGCGATGACTTTGTATACTTTGGTCTTTTGACCAGAGCAGGTATCAATGGCAGCTCCCAAAGCCAAACAGTGTCTTTTGCGGCTGACATATTGGCTCTGACATGCCTCAGATGGTCAAACAAAAGTGACAAATGGCTCACAATCGGCTGCCAGGTAAATACATCTTCTGCTAAAAATAATAAAAATGTGAAATTAGTCGAATATTTTTGCTTTTCAGCCAGTGGTCAGCGTTGGTAATAATAATCCACAATTAATTAATTGTCGGTGCAGCCATTTGTCGACAATAACCGCCTACAACCGACGACTTAAGTTCAGCCAGGACAAATACAAACCGTATAAATTTAACTTGACAGTTCCGTTTAACCCGACAATACTCTACTTTCTTCTTGGGCTATTCTTACTACTTGCACTGCTACTTTTCATCGGATTCTTAGTCAATCGCAACAGTCACTATGGAGTAAGTAACTTCATAAAACCGTTGATTTTGATTGTTTAATTAAAATATTTTAGAGAGGAGTAACGCTGATAAAAGATAATGATCCAACTCATCGTTATGCTTACTTACTAACGGTCCACACCAGCAATCGCTTAATGTCTTTCACCAGTTCCATCGTAGCCGTTAAGCTTCTAGGAACTTTATTTGATACTCCATTTCATCACCTGAGTGACCGCTGCAGAACGCAGTTCCGAACTGGTTCACAAGATACATTTCTGATATTAAGTGAAAGCTCATTGGGAGCAATACAGGGTCTGTCAGTTATTGTCACTGCTTCTGGTTCCTCGCCAAACTGGTCTGTTAGCTGCTACTGTTGGAAAATAATTAGAGTTTACAAGAAATATAATCTTTAAATTTGTTTCGGCAGGTACCTCAATCAAATACGCGTTTATAATCTTCAAACACAGCATTCGTGGAAATTTGAAGCTAAGAAATGGGTGAAATTAAAATCCGATCAGCAAACCTCGTTCAAATTGACGGGACAGGTGTTCACTTCCAAGGAAATGGACCAACAATACTCGTACAAGGAACGGCTACTGCAACGTTTTAATGAGGATTACATCTTCTTCAATTGCCTGTTCAAGTACATTAAAAAAAAACTAATTTTAATAAGTATCATCAAAATTAATTTGAATCATCTATTCAGCTCAACAACTACACATTTTAATTACGCCAAGCGAATAATTTGCATAATCGTCCTGATCTTACTAGCTCTGTTTATCAATCTCTTTCTTCGTGGTTTACCAACTAACAGTCCTGTTGAACATATTGGTCTGGCCGAATTTAAAGTCATGAAATGGGACATCATTTGGGGATTTGTTACCGCGCCTATACTTCTCGTTTTCAATCTGCTCATTGTATTTGCTGCCACGTAAAAACATCAAACTTTTATAATCTTAATTAAAACTTGATCGATTTTTTCACTTACAACTTAGACAAACGGTAACGCAGCACAAGCAATGGCAAATATTTATTGACCACGATGAAAACTGGAAAGAGGAAAGTTTCGACACTGAAATGGACACTTACACAGTGCCATTGGGAGACCAAATTCTTATCATTACACTGTCGACGCGTGACCATAGTCAACTGCACTTTTATGAACAACAACCCAAAGTATTCAAATCAATTAAATGTGCAGTTTGCAGACAAAACGCTTGGTGCTTTTTTACCGTAGCAGCACTGGCCATTATTGCACTGATCATTTTGAATGTTATTTACGGTTTAAGATACAGTGAGGTCGGTAGCTTGCTATGGATATTTTCATCAATGATTGGATTCCTCGTATGTGCCTTGGTCCTCTTTCCAGTTGCAATTATGATCTTCACAACATTTCTCAAACCATTTACCAACGACAAGGTAATATAATGTACTAATTTCTTTTTAGTATTCACCTTATTGATATAACGTTCTTAAACTATTTTTTAAATATACTTCAGTATAACAACCGGCGTAAACTGATTGCTTTACTTATAAAGGCGTTTTCAGCCAGAAAAACCGAAATTGAGAAAAAAGGAAGTTTGGCAGAGTACAACGCATATTTGCGAAGACTCCGACAACGTTGTATTTATAGACCAATTCATATTAAGAAACCCGATAAAGAAAACTAAACCATTATTGTTAATAAACGTTTTGAAAAATGTTAACTTTTCATTGAAAACGATTGTCGACTCGCTAGATGGCGATACTTATTTGAGAAGTTTATATTTTCATCCGTCCTTGACCCACTACACACATAACTTGTAAACTAAACTTGATCGAAATTTTGAAAAATGGCTGCTCCTATCAAAGTCATGCATTGAATAATATTTGCCCTTTAACCTGTAACCTGTGCTGTGATATCTTCACTACTTCTTAAGTTAAGTTAGTTGAGCTTCCATCTAGTTTAGTATTAAGCAAAACAATCATGTTCAAAAACGTGGTTAAAAACCTATTTCAACGCCATTTATTGTTGACCAATGTGATGGTCAGTGGCAGCCTGTTGGGCACTGGGGACTGCCTGCAACAGATGATGGAAAGGGCTGGTCAAAAACAAAAGGCAAAACACGACTGGAAAAGGACAGGTAACAATAACAACCAAAAATCTTTAACAATTCTTGAGACATTTCCTTATCCATTAAGTCTGATACAGGAAATGCTAGAAACTTCCAAGAAAGTTCAGGCTGATTGTAATATTTTAGAAATTAAAAGTTGTTTATCTAATTTTAAGGTCGTATGGTCGCCGTTGGATTTATGCTAGGCCCGCTTTGCCACACATGGTACCGCTTTCTGGACCGGAAACTGCCACAAAAGACATGGAAAGTCGTTATTAAAAAAGTGGCTGCTGACCAAATGGTCGCTGCACCAGTGCTCAATTTAGTCTTTTTTGTTGGTATGGGAGTTATGGAGAAAAAGTCATGGCCAGAATGTAAACAGGAGCTTAAAGATAAATTCGTATTTGTTTATTTGGTAAATGTAAACCGATTATAGTTTTATAAAAAGTCTGGATTTATATGCCACACAAACATGAAGAAATATAGCCTTCATGTTTATGTGAAGATGACCAAACTGTTTTAAAAATAACACAGAAATGGCATAAAAATTTATGATTTTAGTTAGTTCGACTTGGTCCACTTTAGAACTCATACATGTATTGAATTACGTAAGATATACAGTTCTAAAGTGGATCAAGTCCAGTTAAACATGCAGTTATTTTCTTAATGATTTTCTTTTTAAAATTAAATAGATGGATTGGCTATTTTGGCCACCTGTTCAAGCATTAAACTTCTACATGATTCCACCGGCATTCAGGGTACTTTATGTCAATGTAGCACTTCTCTTATGGGACATTTTCTTATCCAGAGTTAAACATGAAGACCAATGATGTCAGTATTAATTTAGGTCAATTATTATTAATATAACTAAATTAAAGAAAAATAACTAAATAAAAAAATCCACTTATACTTACAATTATCCATTTTTTTTGGTATTATATAAAATTGCATTCAGCACCATAATGTTATGGCAATCCATTTAAAAAATTCTGTAAAAAACATTTAAATTAGTAAAATAAAAAATAAAAGTTAAATTATAATTATTATAATGATTAATGATGCTCATTAATAAGAAAATCACATACATTTTATTTCTTTCAATGAACATCTTAAAAAATTTTTTAGTGTCTTAACTATTAAAAAACAAAATTACTATTACTTGTTTTTATGAAGTCAATTTTTATCGAGTTAGTTTAAGTTTTTAAGGCTAAAAAATAAAATTGGCAAGAAAGCTATTTTTTTCTTAATTTTTTTAAGAAGTTAAAAGGAAGGAGTTACAGTAGAATAAAGTAATGCTCCAAATATGTGTAAACAGTAGCTCCGTTTACACAATAAGATTAAACAAGTAAATAAAAATAAAATAAATAAAAAATTTCAGTGTATTTACAAGCAAATATGTGAGAAAAAATGGCGTAGTGCAGTATTATTCATACATAAATGCACAACGCCACCTGGTGGGTGGGTG
>JAAFCF010005931.1:14866592-14907457 GCA_013389785.1 Helicorthomorpha holstii | reverse complement strand
TTTCGCCCATAAAATAACAAATAAAAAATTATAATTTTTTTTGTTATGAATTTTAAATGGTTAAGTGAATCGACCAACTGCGACGAAATGATGGCCTTAATTCCACGGCCATTTATAAATATGGCAGAAATTTAGGTAAAGAAATAATAATGAAGACACCCATCAACAAACACTCATGCACACACGCGCATTAAATTGAGGTCAGAGGGCACGTAACATTTCCGGGTAGAAGGTTAATACGTGAAATTCCAACAGGTGTTGAAATTAGACAAAAATAGACAAAAAATACGATTATTAATCATCCACCCAATTTATAATCATCGAAAATAATATGAATGACACCCTGTATTATATTGAAATGGCATTGGTTACAGGGTGGCAACCATTTCTTTCATTTATAATCAAGTTTAAATGAAATTGAATGGAAACCTTATAAAGTAAAAACAATGGTATACACGGGTGATTTTATAAACTGTAACTTTTTATTCAATTTCAAAAATTAAATAAATATTGTTCCCCCAAGAAAAAAAAAAGAAACTGGAAAAATCGTCATTGGAATTGATGAGATTTATTCTCGTTTCTTTATTGGCACTTTTTTTCCTCAATAACAAAAAACAAACGAGACAAATCGCCATTGTAACTAATGATATTTAGTCTTGTATTGTTAATGACACTATAAAAATGTATTAAAAAAATATTAAAATTTCCAATTAAAGTTTACAGTAGTGTTTCTCAACCTTTTTTGCGCTAGACTCCGCCTAAGCCTTTCTAAAATTTTTATGCTGTTATGCTTATACTGGTTTACAGGATGTCACAAACTTTGTTGCTTAATTACACAGCGTCTAATTTGATTAGGAAAAACATTAAAAATTGGTGCTTTCTAAACTTGATAATTATAGCGTTAAACATCAGCAGGAATCAGGAAGTGCCGACGTCAATTTTTCTATTGTACGCATGCCTACACAGTAAGCTATTGCGTTATTACGCAATTGGCACACAAAAGTTATTACCTATATAGATTTTTTCTACTTTATTTTTATTTCCTACAGTAAATTTCTGAAACTGATCTTTATCATATGAAATAAAAGTGTTGCAAATATAAAAAGCTATTGTTAGTTGTTGACGTCATTTGTCTGGTTTCATTTTTTTCAAAATTTTGCACTTAACAATGCAAATGATAAATATTTGACTAACGAAAGCGGTAGTATTATGTATACACAAATTAATAAATAAATAAAAAAAACTTGTTATTTATTTTATTTTGTGGGTGTTTTGAGAAATGATAATTATTTTTAGTTATAATAAAAAAATTAAAAACTCATTGAACACAAACAATGGCTTTTCATTTTTGAAAAATGTATTTAAAATTAAAAAAATTGTTACAATAATGACAGTTAAATGCATTAACAATTAAGGTTTTTTTTTTATCACTTGATTTTTAAAATCTGATAAAAAAACTTTTTATTCATCTATTTCTAATTGTTTAGTTTAAACTTTTTAATAATAATAATAAAAAAACAAAATACATAAAAATAGACTCAATTTCCAAGAGCTATTATAACGCCTTGAAAGTTAAAATCTTTTTAATTTTAATTGAAGAAGAAAAAACCAAACAATAAAAAAACACAATAAAAATCGAGGTTCTCACAGGAAATCTCAATGAATTTTTCCTAAATTAATTGTGAACGTTATCCACTGCTGAAAACCGTTAAAGAAAACCACAAAAATGATTTAAAATAATCAAAATTAATGTCAATTTAGTACAACATCCGGTACCTTCACTGTATTGTTTATTCATGGTCAGCAATTACGACCATTAACCAGTTACAGTAAAACCCATTACCGGTACAGTAAAATATACAAGTCATTTATAGTAAAACGAACAATTCAGAGAAAAACCAGCATATGTTTTTATATCAGATGATTTTCTAAATTCAAACGCAACTTTTTTTTCTTAATATTTATTAAAAAAAGAGACTAAACCCAATCAGTTCTAATGGCCATTGGTCTGGTTTCTTTCTTTCACTGAGAAAAATTAAAGTAGCCTTTAAAAATAATTTTTTAAATTAAAAATCAACAACAACCACAACGATTTTATATTTTCAAAAAGTCAGGAAACAACACAGGTAAGATCTTCAGACGCCAGATTCCATTGGTAGAAAGAATCATTGGATCAAAAAAACGGTTAGGACAACCAACAAGGATCTAACTATAGTGGAGGATTAACTTAATGCACCGGTATTGGTGTATTTTCCTCTAAATCAAGCTTGGCAAACTTTCAACAACAGGTGTCAAAGTCAGTAAGGATTAAAACGGGCTTATTGTACAGTAGGTGCCCCTTCTTTTCAAAAGTAACCAACGTTTCAAAAGTAACCTACGTTTCAAACGTTAATCCTTTAAACGTTAATTTTCACTATATTGCAATATACTGTATACAATTGCGACTCCTAATTACACCAATGTTAATCAATGGGCTCCATTACTACTGTACAATATTTTTCTAAATCAAATATTTTCCAATTTTCCTTATGTCATAATGTCAAAGCTGTCTTAAAGCATCTTTATAAGATGTAAATGACACAATAAGGTAAAGCTTAACTTACATCAGCAAATTTTATCCCAACCAAAAAAAAAAAATAAACTTTGACTTTAGTAGTTTCTTTATATAAACTTCCACTTTATAAAGTTTATACAGCATAATAATAAAGTAATTCTGAATAAGGTGACAAGTTTACAGCCACTAAAAAGAAATTTCAAACGAACATTACATAAAATTTACATTGTATTAACATTACAAGAGGATGAGCATACTGATTATACTCCAAAAAAATAAAAAATCAACAATCTGATTTAAGTTATATCATGGACCACTGCACTTTTAAAACCCAAATCAAAATCACACAAAAGATTCACAATTTTGTTTAACTGAGTCTGAAATTGTTGTGTGATTTTGATTTGAGTTTATTTGAATTTGATTTTATTGTGGCATTTAACTTTTAGGTTTCAAGTTTAAACAGACAACTTTATTCAAGTCACAAACTCACAGTCACTCGTTCCCAATAATAATTATGCAAATCGATTGCATTCTTGCTGAGTTCTGCAAGTTATGTTTTTGAATTTGAAAATTTAAAAATATTATGTTAATTTTCATAACTACAAAACGGAAAACATTTTGTGATTGTATGACATCATATGAGATATAAGTGATTTTTTTCGCACTGCTTCCCATGTAAGTTTGCAATGATAAATAATAACAATTTTTATCAATGAGTAACCAAGGGAACTATTATTAGGCACGGGTTACAGCATTTTTTTTTTATCATGGAACCAGAAATGTATTGATGTACAAAAAAAGATGTATAACATGTGAGAACTTGTTAATAAAAATAAAAACTTGATAAAACCCGTTAGTATTTGCCAAAACTCTTTAAAACTCGCCAGGACTCGTTAATCTCGCCAAAACTCGTGGAGTACTCGCCAAAGCTCGTCATAACTTTCAAAACTCGTCAGAACTTTTTATAACTCGTTTAATTTTTTAACTTCGAATTGGACGCTTGTCCGGTCAATAATTTGCTAATTTAACTGAAGAATTTATTATTGTCTCTCTAAAGGTCAACAATTATCATTTGTACATCTCTTACCTTAATTATTCTCATTTAACCACTTCTAACATGCGCACTAAAATGCTCCATACACTACATCCGGCCATCATAATTTTACCAAGTCATTTACTTTTCAAAATCTTTATATTACGTCTAACAACACTGAATATTCCACATAACAGTAAATCCAGTTGAATATATTAATTTTTATTATTATTATTATTGTAAGCATAAATCTTGCCTAATTTCTAATTTCAATCTGATATATAATTTTTAAAAAAGTTCCGGTTAAATGGCTGCAATAAAACGCTTGATATGCGTTTAATAATTCTCGTATTAAATGTTTATAAATGAAATTTAGTGATGACATCAGCAACATCATCGTTTATCATTATCTTGAATGTGTATGTGTGTGACGTCGGCATATCTTTTCACCCTCAATTTGTTAATTTGCCTCCCAGCAGTGAGCGACCTCAAACGGTGGGGTGGGTCACTGGGTCACCTTGACAAACACATCAAAAATACTGTATAAAATACACTGCTACACATATTATAAATCTCTATTTACACTGCACATAAAATAAAAACACACAAATTGGGCCAAAAATTTCTTCAGTTTCCGTATTTGACGTCACGCGTGATATTCCTATTATTCTGTAAATCTTGCTTGATTTATTTATATTTTTATTTATTTTTTTTTTGTTTAGCAAGATTTACACATCACTGAGTTTCCTCCACTCTTCCATTAAATTGCAAAATGGATACAAGTTAAAATGTTTACAACTTTAATTAAGACTAATTCAAGTGTTTTCCTATTTGCTCAAGTCTCTCAGAAGCTAAAATAAATTATAAAAAACAAAAACAAGTTATTAAATTGGACAAAAGTGACCGTAATGCTAACATTGAAATAAACCAAATTACAATGGAAAACAAACGTCTCTAAGTATTAGGAATTTATGCAAAGATGACATTGCAAATAAAAAACCAATTCAAGGCTTTAAAAAAATTAGACGTTGCACAATTTTGTCACATAAAAACAGCTCAAATAAAAATAAATATAGCTGTAATTTAAAAAACAAAATCGTTATCATACAAATTGATCTGCTTATTTAAATTTAATTAAAGACTCGGTTGCAATAATTAGTTGTAATTAAGTTTTGTTAACCAATAAAAGTCAACATTTTTATTCTAATTCATAATACAGTATGTGACTACCAAGGCAACTGAACTTCGATTAATTTTTTATCTTTTATTCCTAATTTAAATTTTAAACGTTTTGAGACATTCCAAAATAATATTTTGAACATTTAACATACTTTGAATCAAATTTGATTTTTTCCCGCTAATTTATCATTGGTATGGCAATGTCGATATTGCATTAAACCTAATTAGAATTTTGTCATACATTTCAATTTCAATAGAAATTATTATGCTGTCCCAGAGCATTGCATTTTTTATTAAAATTTGGTACAACTTATTTAATGCTAAACAAATGATACAGTTAATTATTCCCTATTTACTCATAATATTCCACTAACAAAAACCAGTTCGGACATCATGTTTTCAAGCTAAATCGCATTAGTCTCACATTTGAAAGTAATCTGTCAATCTCTGAAGGCTTCTGAACTTCTAATGAACCCCTATTTTCACCCCTATCTGTACCTCCTCTATTGTACCGTTACG
Organism: Helicorthomorpha holstii; assembly: GCA_013389785.1. NCBI lineage: Eukaryota > Metazoa > Arthropoda > Diplopoda > Polydesmida > Paradoxosomatidae > Helicorthomorpha > Helicorthomorpha holstii. The sequence continues at coordinate 14,902,172 of JAAFCF010005931.1, read as the reverse complement.
TTATAACAGTAAGCTGATTATAGCTGCATTATTTAAAGTGCCGGAAGTCAAGCGGCCTGCTTATTAGCATAACATTAAACAACAACATATAATAGTGAATGAATTCTCTTGACATGGTCGCATGAAAAGAGACATTGTCGTGCCAGTTACTCGTAATAAATAGAAGCGAAAGTTATAAAAATTAAAATTACACGTCTAAAAGTTAAAAAGTCGGCCTAAATAATAAGGATTGTCCTTATAAACAATTTAACAATCACACTATTACAAATATACATATACAACTTACACAAAACACAAATACACACACACCTGCTGACCTCAAAAAAAAATTATTAAATTAAATAGCGTCATAAAACGAGCGCCACCCAACGGCCTTGATAGAAAACGTCTTCTACAATAAGAATAAAGAAAATGTAAAAAAAATTTAAGAAATGATGGAGGGTGGGAGGGGGTGGTATGGAAGAAGAAAGAGGGTGGAGATAACGGTGTGTAACAATTGCAAATGTAAACGCCACCTGGTGTTGATATATTTATTAAGACAAGGCGTTTTTTAAAGAAGTTTTACCAAGAAGAGGAAGTTCATTTATGAGTAAAGCAAACATACGAACAACACGTATAAAGTTATAATACTGTGCGTCTATTTGGATCCTTTATAATATTTGAATGCAACGCCACAGGCCCAAAGGCATTATGGGTAAGTCTACCTCACATTTTCAAAAATTTTTTATTTAAAAAAACACCGGTCAATTTTTATTTTAAATATTATTAATTGATTTAAAAATCAATGGATATTTTCAACCGCAATTTTAGCTATTGGTTGATAAGGCAATGTCACATGATCTCAACATGACCACAATCAAATTTTTATGTTACAAAAAATTATTCAATTGTCTAAAATAGTAAATTAAAGAAAAAAAATGGAATTAAAGATTTGGAATGTCTTAAAAGTTGATTTATGAAATTATTCTAAAGTTTGAATTAACAAAAAAAAAAACATATTTTAAGTTGTCATGGCAACCAAATATTTGGAATTTCAAGAAATATTTTAAAATTCTAACTCTAATTATGAATAAAATTAAGAGTTTTTAGTTTCCATAGTAACCAAAAAAATAATTAGAACATCATTTTTTAAAAATATTTCTCAGTTACCTGCTATTTAAAGTTTTAATGGCTTTATATCACTGTATTATAAACTTAATGTCCTACTTTAACTAGCAAACAATTTGCCATATTTTTATAGCATTACGTAAGCTGAACAGTTATGTTTTCCAGTAATAAACAATAATAATGACGTCATTTAATTGTCTCAGCGCAATTACTGCATTATTATGACGGTTGCTATTGTACCTGTTACTGAATTTATCCGCAATCTAATCTTTTATCTAGAAAATCACCCTTGTTCTTTCACTAAAAGTTAATCATAATTATCATTATTAATTATTACAAAGCAGACAAGCCATTGAAAAAATCCCAAACGACTATGAAATTATTAATGTCAATGGAATGCACACACAATGATGGAGGGCGCCTAACTGACCTTCGCATAATAATCAAATTAATGCATTAACTAATCACGTGGCCACCACAAATAACCCAACCAAGTAACAAGCTCAAAATAAATTATTTTTACAAAAAATAAAAAAGTATAATCCACGATATGTAATTTCCAACTTCAAATAAAAATAAGTTAGTAATTAAAAGTCATGGTGATTGGTGATAACAAACCGAAATGCCTGCACCCAGGTGGCGTTTAACGCGCGCGTGTCCATCACGTCCAATTTCACTTGACCTCAATTACTCTGATCTACTTCTTTTTTATACATTATTTCAAATCCCAAACAAAAAAAAAAAGAAGAAAAATGCCATTAAAAATGACCAAGATGTCAATCACTGCATTGGAAAATCATAAAACAAAAGTAAACAAACTGTAATATCATCTTTTTTAGTTTGTTTTTCTTTTCTTTTTTTTTTTGTTTGTTATTTTTTGAAGGAGAAAAAACTAAAAATATTTATTTATTTAAGAAGAGCGAGGTAATCGGTCACATTAGTAAACATCCACACTTACACATAGAAAAAGGATATAAAGAAATTGTATATAAAACTTAAAGATATATATTTCCTCATTGTTTCAAACTGAACTATTTGATATTATTATACAGTTTATCATTGTATACAGTGACGCCAAGTTTAAAAAGTTTAAAAATATTTGTCCTCTAATTAGGTTAGTCTAGCATATCAACTAGGTGGTACCGTGGTGGTGCTTCATCAAACTCATCTTATTCACCTCATTCAAAAAATATAAATATAAAAAAAATAATAATAACAATAGGAAAAAGCAGATAACGTCTCAAAGTAAAAGCAAACGAAGCGATTCAAAACTTAAGAAACTGTGTAATTTTTACTCTTTTTTTTAAATAGTTTTTTATTTTTGCTTCCGTCCCTCTCCTATCACAAATCCCCCAATGAATTTGAAATTTTAAAAATGTCTGAAAAATCAAGGAAGTTCAGCCATTACGTAAACAATAACGAGCAAAATGGAGCGTTTTAGGTGACGTAATCGCGCGTTTTAGTTGAAGTACCATTACTCCATTCAAGTAAAAATTAATTATGTGTGCATTTCAATTTATTTTGAACGGTTGGTGACTAATTAGCCATTGTTAACGGAAGTTACACATCAAAAGTTATTTAGGCGGGTGTAAAAAATTAAAAATGGTAAAAGTAAATAAAAATAAGTTAGCAAATAATGAGTTATATGTACACAGTTAAAGCTAAATAAGGAAGTTACGCCCTTTACATTACAGTGTAATGCCTACAATAACTATCAATACATGCTCATCAGCGAGACTTGATTTTTTAAGCTTATGATAATTAGATGTCTGCTGAATAACTTAATTTATTGACTGATTTAAAGTTAAAAATAGAAATCAACTCTCAATGACACAATTACAAAGCCAGTCCAGCCAACGCCATTGTGGACGCATAATGAAACGCATTTTAAAATCAAGTGGTTTTCTTAATTGGAACACGTGGTTTCTTCGTGGCAAAAATAACGAGACAAATCGCCATTGGAATTGATGAGATTTAGTCTCGTTTCTTTATTTCTTTTTTCTCTCCATAAAAATAAAAAAAACGAGAAAAACTGCCATTTGAATTGCTAAAGTTTTGTCCCATTCTTTTATTGGCATTAAAAAAAGCAGTGTTCCAATTTAGAAATCCCCAAGTATAAAAAAAAATTCTTTGATAATTTATTTTCCTTATCTTAATAAAAGCTACAACACCTTAAAATAAATCTCAAATTTTTTTTAAAAATTGAATACATTTTTTGGGTGTTTTGATGCAAAACTATTTTTTTTTTTTGAGAAACAATTTTAAATAAAGTTAACAAAGCTTAATATGATGTAATTCAATACGCTTTATAAATTTAATATTAAAGCACCTGTAAAAAGTAAATTAGAAAGTGTATTGACTATGTAATAATAATATGATTAATCAATTGAATATTTTTCAGATGGCAGCAGGTGGTGCATTGCAGTTTTCCTATGTTGTATCATTGGAGCAGGTGAGATATCAAATTACAATCAACTACTTTTCAAAGTTTAAAAAAGTCAAATAAAAATATACGATAAGAAAGTTAACAAACTAATTTGTAAAAAAAATATATATTTCTGGGTCAATAATTTTTCCTCCTACTTAAAAATTGGGAGTTCACTAAACATTTTTATTAAAATATGCTTCTAGCAAAAGTAAATTAACTACCGGTATCAAAATAACTAACATTTTTAAATTAAAAAATTTCGCAAAATGACAATAGATAATTAAATTGAGAAATTTATTAACTCATTTTTTTTAAAGATGGAGTTAGACCGTTTCACTTCTGGAATAATCCTCAAGCACTGGTTAGTGGTTGAAATTAAGATTGCCAGCTTCATTAGAAAACTTCATAACTTCAACACTCAATAAAGAAACGAGACTAAATTGCATTAGTTTCAATACAAGTTTGTCTCTTTTTGATTATAAAGAAACATAATTCAATTACATTACCGGTAATTTAAATGCGGAATTGTCTCGTTTCTTAATTGCATACTGAAATTATGACGTTTTCTAATGAATTCGACAAACTAAAAAGTATAATAAAACTAATTTTGCAATTGTGAAACAGCGCGATCGACGTCAAACATTGATTCCCGTCATATCCAGTCACCCCAACGGCGGAACCAGTGTTTCCGACGGCAGCGTATTTATCCTATCGCAGCCAGCCACTGCAGCGCACGCATCAGCATTACACCAGCAGCCGCAGATACATTCTCAGCCACGGCAGTCGCTTTTTCACGTGAACGTCGCTGACAACACAGCTCATTTTATTCCTCAACAATCGCAGCAGCAGGAAAATACGTTTCTTCTACGACAAGGACAATCACCACAACAATTCCTAATACAACGACCTTTAGCCTCGTCGGCTACAACTCGAAATAATCAACAGGGCCTCTTACCACCGTTGCCACAACTTCCGCAACCAGCCAGATCACCGGTTGTTCATCAATTCGGTCAAGGACATTTGCAAGCTCAAGCACAAACACCTCAACATCAGCAGCAGAGACCACCACAGCAGCAAAATAATTTCAGACCGTTTTTTAATCCTTTTGAACAGTTTGATTTTGACTTTAATCAGCCTCCTCCCCGTGAACAACAACAAACACAACCGTTGTTTAGGCCACTGTCGTCATTTCCACCTCCACAACAATCTCATCAACAAAGACCACTATCATCAGAAAGTGCCGAAGACTTTTTTAACAATAATTTCGGTGGCCAACGACCCCTCCGACCATCAGGCCCACATCCACCGCAACCAGCACTGACAGGACTTCCGTCACCACAATCATCTGAAAATAATTTCCAACCCAGACCAGATGAGGAAGAGCTTCTTAATGATATTCGTTTCCCAGGTCCACCAGAGGGACAACAACAACAACCACAACGTAGACCATCATTAGGTCAAAGTAGCAGTGAAAATAGTGGTCGACCAGGATCACAGCGGCCATCAAACCAACAATCTAGGCCACCAATTGCCTCTTCAGCCGAGCGATTCCCTTCAAGACCTGAAGCACAAGCTCCAAGACATCCATCGTTTGATTTCGAAGGGGATCCATTTGCTTTCCATCGACCACCAGCACATACACAACGACCAGTGGAGATACCGAGACCATCTTCTGTAGAACGACCCAGACACAGACCCACACAGCAACCAACCACCGAATCATCAACTACACGCGGCAGCAACCGAGGCAGCAGCAGATTTAGACCAAGTGATTTCGGCGTTGATCCTTCGTCGTTTGAAGAACAGCAACAGCCCGAATCTCAACAGATTTTGCCACCTGAAGATGACACCGAGAGCTTTGGTATTCCACCTCCAACAGATGATTTTGGAAGCAAAATTGAAAATCAACAATTTCAAACATCATCGCAACCGCCTAGACCTAGACCAGCTACTTCCTCACCAACACCACCACGAACTGCAGCTCCCCCATCTTCAACAACCAGATTTCAACAACCATTTGTAGACGATGAAGAATTGCCATCAACTTCTCCATTCCCTCTTCACCCTCCTTTCCATACACCTCCACGCGGACAATTTCGACCTGCACCACAAGCCAGACCACCACAACAGCCACAACATCACACTCAATTCTTCCCACAACAAAGACCAATTGAGTCTCAGAATAATTTCCGACCGGATGTAAGTTTCACCGGATTTTTCCCGCCGCCTCCTCCACTACGATTACCGCAACAAGAATCTCCAGTGAGAGGAAACGAGGAACCACAACGTCGACCAATCCCTGAAGATACATTCCTACCACCACATCGTCGCCCAATTTCACAAAATGAATTTCAACCACCACCCCAGCGACGACCAATCCCACAGGACGAATTTGATTCACCACCACAGCGTAGACCAATCCCACAAGACGAATTCCAACCACCACAACGTCGGCCAAGCACATCCGAAGAATTCCAACCACCTCGTAGACCATCTGCGGCTCAAGACACCTTACCACAGCGACCAACTCAGCGCCCACAAGATCAACAAACAAGATCACCATTAAGACCAACTACATCACAAGAAGAAGACCAGCCACGAGCTCCAGTAAGACCAACCACTTCAGACGAAGACCTTAGACCATTTAGACCAGTTTTGAGACCTTCAGCATTACCAGAACTTGATGAAGGACGTCGGCCATTCTTTGGAAGCGATTTCCAGTCAAGACCGCCACCAGGTTCATTTGATGGAGAAAGCAGACCTACATTTGGACCTCAATCAATTGATCAAATTCAGCCACCAGAAGAGGCCCCAATTACTCGCCAACCATTTGTTGAAGATACTGAACGATCGACACCAGCTCCAACAACTTCACAGCCACCTTTAAGGCAAAGACAAAGACCCAGACCAACCACAACAACAGAAGCGACATCTTCATCAGCACCTCCATTGCGAACTCGAGTCCCACAACGTGTAAGGACGCGTTCGAGAAGGCCTGTTACTACAACTGAAAGTGACTCTTTTGAAGTAACCCCAGCCGCTCCAAGAAGACGAGTAAGACCAACCGGAGCCAGAACCACGACAACCGAAGAGCCATCAACAGCAGCTCCAAGACGAAGAGTCAGACCAACATCCAGTCAACAAAGACCACAACTTCGTTCCCAAAGAAAAAATGTAACAAGAAAACCAGTAACAGCTCAGCCAGAATTATCTGACAGACAAGTATCGGCCAGTATTCAGCAACAAACAAGAAGGCCACCTACCATGTCAAGATCGCAAATAACAACGGAAAAGAAACCAACAGTGACTAGAATGGTCATAAAACGACGACGACCGGTGACGACTTCGCCTCCAACAAGTGGCATATTTGATCACTCATTTTCGGATCACCAGCTGTCACCGTCCAGACGAAAAGTGAGCATCGTTTCCAAGTTGGATTCCGATAGTATCAACCACCATCACCAAGTAGAGGATGCACAGGAGACACACATGGCCGACTCAAACGAACATTCCAGTGTCACGGAAGTAGCTGCAAAAGTCAGAGATCACAGTGAAAATATTCGACCATCATTTAAAACCACAATTACATTACCAAAAACCACGAGTACTACCACAACAGAAGCACCAACAACAACTACAATTACCACCACAACATCTGACAGTTCCCCAAAAACAGGCGACAGCTCCAGCACAGAAACAACAACAACAGCTGAAAGCACCACAACAAAAGCATCAGAACCGGAAGCGCTGAATAAATTGAGAAATTTATTAAACAGAAAATTTGTTTTCAAAGCTTCCGCTCACCAATCACCAACAAAATAAAAAACAAAACAGAAACCCCATTTGTAATTGATAATTTTTAGAAATAATAATTGATCGCGATATTATTTTTTTTATTGGATAAAAAAAGTTTTGATACTGGTGGCGTCAAATGTTTTGACGTAAATTTGTATTTTGTAATGATGGATCGTGTAATAACATTTTTTATACTCACTCGACGTTTTATAATATACTCATCTTAATTAAAAATGATTTTATAATTATTATGCGGTATTGTTGATGTTGGAAAAAAATGCAGTAAAAATTATTTAAGATCATTGATTAGTTTGAGACTTTTTTTAAGACATTAAATATACGGTATGTCATAGGTTAACCACAATTCCTCTTAAAATTCTTGGAATTATTCATTTTCTTGCAATTAACAGGATTGTTTTCAAAAGCAAAAGTGCTGCTCAGTGAAATTTATAGAATTGAATCGAAAAATTCATCTAACATCCATTCACTGCTTAATATTTACTCCATGAACTCATCTTTCACTGTAGTGCCTTTTATAACTTCAATGGCAATTGCACAATTAGTTACAAGTACATCAAACAACTTTTTCTTAATATATTAACAACCACAACTATCAGAAATCATTAGCTAGTAAAGTACATAAACTTAATTGATCAAATAATGAATAACTGATTTGTGTATGACATAAAGCTATCAAATATTTACATAACGATCATCAATAAACTGTTATTTCTAAAATATTGATTTTTAATATCTTTTTTCAAGCCAATGATAATATTTTGAATTGCTTTAGTCATTCGATTCATCAAATAATAAAAGTTCATCAATCCTTGTTGTTTTACTATATTATTAGTCTTTACTACTTGTTATTTTATGTCGCTAAAGAAATACAGAGAATCGGGAAAATGGTCCTTTAACACGCCCTTTAACTTTTATTCAATAATTTTAAAAATTACTATAAAGTGAAGCAAATTAAGTTAGATATTATTTTGAATAAGAAAAAACAAACAACAAGATCAATAAATTGCAAGGCCATTTTTTTGTTTTTAGATGTTTACTATAAATGCTAAATAATAAACTCCATCACAGCTTTACGGCATTTTTAAGAAGTCAACAATAAAGTCAATTTTCTGATAAACAATTGCATTATTTTTGTAGCCGATTTCAAAATGACGAATTCACCATGCAGTAAAGCCATTCGACCACTGTTTTATGTCAATGCTATCATTGGAAATAACATTACCAAAAATATTAATTTTCAGCGGATATCTCACTTTATTTTCACATTTCAAATGCTGATATCAATATTATATTTCGCAAATGTGTGTCTCAAAGCTGAACTGGATACTCAGAACATACAGATAATTTTACAGAGCATTCAAGAAATTACTACTGGATTCTTCTCTATAACTTGTAAAACCATTTTTTGGCTCCAATGTCATAACTGTGCTTCTGTCATTGACCAATCAAACAAAATCCTTTTGAAACTGAACGATAATCGCATCACTAACAAACTTAGACAAATGGCGATAATATTAGCCACAATACCACTTATTGTTGTGGTTATTATTATTTTACTTGCAGTTGACATTCACGTATTAAAACGGCAAAGTTACGTCATACCAGCTTCAAAGACGTTTAAAAAATTGGACCAAAAGTATCATCTTGAAATCCTTCACGCAATATTTACCCCAAGCACTCATCTTTCACTGTATGTGCCTGTCTTAACGGTAGCAATCTTAAATGTAATAGTAATCCTAATATTCTCTAAACTCACTGAAATAACTAAAAAGTACAATGGCAATTGGACCATCAGTGACGTTAGACGGCTTATCTCTTGGCACCGAAAATCCTGTGAATTGCTACGATTGGTGGATACAGTAGGAAGCAAAGTTTTTCTTTTACTGATAACTTCTGTCCTGTTCAGGACTTTAGCTACCATTCGAAACATGACGGTTCCTGGCCAATACATTCGAGCCCCTCAACTTTTTATCATTGGATTAACGATTATAGGGCTATCTTTAATTGTTTTGTTCCCAGCATTGTCTAACCAAATGGTAATACGAACACCTATATAAGTTATTTTTAATTTACAACTATTAAACATAATGTGTAGGTAAAAACCAGTCTTAAAAGTTTGATGGAAATGAGTTATCAGCTGCAAATGGAAAAGCAGCAATTTAACAGAAAAAAGCGTCAAGCTGTAAGTATTTTTTCGTAAGAAATAATTAACATTGTTAATAAAATAACTTAGTTGGCAGTAAAAATAGATTTGTACGTGGCATTTGTCCAGCTAAGTGAGACGAAAATCTCAATAGGAAAAATAATAACATACAATGCTCATTCAATAATTGCTGTAAGTAATCAAACATTTAACTTCATAATACCTGTAGTTAATTTATTGTGATGATTAAAATATTAATTTTTAATTATTAAATTTCTAGATAATTGATTTTCTTTTAAATTATTCCTTCATTCTCTACAGCAAGTAATGAAAGTACTTATTGTAAGTCATTATCAGTGCAATGTATTATTGATGTTTAAATTTTCATCATCAAGGACAAAATGTTCACTTTTACTAGAAAAAAATCATTAAATTGATATTTCTGTTTTAAGATTTGCTATATAACAGTAAAAGTCACTGTAAAAAGTAAACTCCTTTGTTAAAGCTTCGTCTGGAAAGTCAACAAGCTGCTCTAAGTTTCTAAAGTACCATTGAAGTCAAAATGACAGATTCTCCATACAATTACGCCATCCAACCGCTGATTTACTTCAATTTAATTCTTGGAAACAACATCACCAACAACCCAAAATATCATCGGATATGTCGCTTCATTTTAACATGTCGAGTGCTCATTACAGTGTTATTTATTACAAAAGGAGCTATAAAAGCTGAACTGGATATCCAGAACACCCAGATAATTTTACAGAGCATCCAACAAGTTATGACCGGTCTCCTCTCAATTTCTTGCCAAATCGCTTTCCAACAACAAATTAAAAATGTTGCTATCTTTATTGGCATTGTAAACAAAATGCTTTTAAAGCTGAAGGACACTAGCATCACTTTTAAGCTTAGAAAAATAGCACTGCTGTCACTTTTGGTTCCTCTCACTGCTATTTGTATTATCTTTCGACTTGGACTTGAGATTGTAGTACTAAAACGGCGCAATATCCCTATACCTTCATCAGAGCAATACAAAGAATTGAATGAAAAATATCATTTAGAAGCTATTCACTTCTTAATACTTTGTCCTTGCACTCATGTTTCACTATACGTGCCCTGTATGACTATAACGGTTTCATATTTCATGTTAATACTCGTGTTCTCTAAATGGTCAGCAATAACTAAACATTCCAGTGGAAATCGCACTATCAGTGACATTAAACGGTTCATTTCATGGCATGGTCAATTGTGTGAATTGCTACGATTAGTGGATTCAGCTGGAAATAAAGTGTCCTTCTTGCTAATGAATTCCATCTTGTTTAGGATATTAACTGTAGTTTGTAACATAACGGATCTAAACCAAAAAACTATAGCCCATCATTCTTTTATCTTAGCAATCTTGTTAATTACGCTATCCACAATTATTTTGTTTCCGACTTTAGCTAACCAAATGGTAATTTTAAATACTGTAACAGTTACAGTATCGATAAATAATGGACTAATAATTGTACTTTGTAGGTAAAAGCCAGTCTTAAAAACTTAAAGGAAGTAAGCTATCAACTACAAATGAACAAGAAATTACTTGGCAGAAAAAAACATCAAGCAGTAAGTAATTATTTCCTTATAATTTATATAACATAGTATCAAAGCTTTCTTATACTATAGTTGGCTGCAAAAATTGATTTATACGTGGAATTCGTCCAACTTAGTAAAACCAGTCTTTCCGTTGGAAAACTGATAATATTCAATATGCATTTAGTAATTGCAGTAAGTAAGCAATCAATTTTACTGCATAAACGATTAATAAATTACAATTAAAGTTGTGATCTTTTATTTGCAGATATGTGACTTCATTTTGAATTATTCTTTCATTCTTTATAGCAAAAAATAAGAACCGCATAGCAGTTACAGCATTATTGGTGTTGAAAAATAAAATGCCTCAAAAATTATGCAAATCCATTTGATTGATAATGTACTATGGAGAAAATAATACAATAATAACTTAGTGGAATAATATTATCACATTTAGAAAATTTAAAAGAAGCACTTATCAAAAAATTCCTTATTATATACAATTTCAACCTGGAATTTATTAATGTATAAAATAAAATATTTCTCCCAAAAAAAAGCTCTTTCTTAATTATCAATATTGCGTCACAATTTCTTAAATATTGATAAATATTTTTGTCTGGTTTTGTACATACAGTACATGATAAAAAGATGATTCATCATTAAAAAGAGGTAACCGGATAAAAAAAAAACCTAGTTCATACTATAATTTAAATGCGTTTTAAAAATAATGCCAATACCTAAACGTAAAATGTCTTCTCAACAAATCTATACCGGTACATATTATTGATGTTTAGATTTTCATTAGGTTAAATTATGTTCCTATGTTTAAAAGTTCCATTTTATTAAAAAAAAAAGTTTTAAATTTCCGTAATAAGATGCTGCTTAGCCATTATTTAATGGCAGCATAATAATTTATAAACTCCTTTTCGTTGAAAAATATTGCAATATTGATATATCTGTTTTAATATTTGCTATATAACAGTAAAAATCACTATAAAAAGCAGACTCCATTTTTAGAGCTTTGTCTATCAAGTCAAAAAGCTGCTCTAAGTTGCTAAAATACAATTGCCTTTGTCTTTCGTAATTAAAATGACAGATTCGCCATACAATTACGCCATTCAACCGCTGATTTACTTCAATTTAATCCTTGGACACAACATCACCAACAATCCAAACTTTCAACGGATATGTCGCTTCATTTACACATACCAAGTGTTCATTACCGCGATATTTATTACTAAAGGAACTATAAAAGCTGAACTGGATATCCAGAACGCCGAGATAATTTTACAGAGTATCCAACAAGTTATAACCGGTCTTCTCTCAATTACTTGCAAAATCGCTTTCCAACAACAAATTAAAAATGTTGCTAACTTCATTGGCCTTGCAAACCAAATGATTTTAAAGCTGAACGACACTAGCATCACTTTTAAGTTAAGAAAAATCGCAATTATGTTACTTATAATCCCACTTTCTGCTCTTGGTATTATAGTTGTACTTGGACTTGAGATTTTAATATTAAAGCGTCTCAATGTTCGCATACCTGCTTCAGCCAAATACAAAGAATTGAATGAAAAGTATCATTTAGAAGCCATGCACTACTTAATACTTTGTCCTTGCACTCATCTTTCACTATACGTGCCCTTTATAACTATAATAGCTGCTTATTTCATGTTAATCCTCGTATTTTCTAAATGGTCAGCAATTGCTAAAACGTCCAGTGAAAATTGCACTATCAGTGACATTAAACGATTCATTTCATGGCATCGTCAATTATGTAAATTGTTACAATTGGTGGATTCAGCCGGTAATAAAGTGTCCTTCTTGCTACTAAATTCCATCCTGTTTAGAACCTTAACTGGAATTCGCTACATAACTGATCCAAACCAAAAGGCAGCCCCTTTCTTTTTTCTCTTAACAATATTATTCACTGCTCTAACATTAATTATTTTGTTTCCAAGTTTAGCCAACCAAATGGTAATTTTAAATACTGTAGCAATGTAATAAAAAATAAGAGATCATTAATTGCTTTCACGTGATTTTGTGTAGATAAAAGCTAGTCTTAAAGATTTGATGGAAATGAGCTATCAACTACAAATGAACAAGCAGTTACTGAACAGAAAAAAACGTCAAGCTGTAAGTAATTATTTTATTATAATTTATATAACCTAGCATTACATATTTCTTATAGTTGGGTACAAAAATTGATTTATATGTGGAATTCGTCCAACTAACTGAAACTAGTCTTTCCATTGGAAAACTTATGGTATTCAATATGCATTTAGTAATTGCAGTGAGTGACTAATCATTTTTAATGCATAAACGATGAACAAAGGGCAATTAAAACTATAATTTTTATTTTCAGATATCCGATTTTATTTTGAATTATTCCTTTATTCTGTATAGCATGAAATAAGAGTTGATTAGTAGTTAAAGTATGAATGGAGATCAAAGTATACGGTACTAACAAGAAAATGTATGCCTTATGCACAGTAGATCAATTTAACTAAATTTGAGTAAAAGTTAATAATAAAATTGAATTTTAATTATCTCATTCGAGACTTGAACATAAGAAATAAAAATTATAAAAACTAGTCTCGTTTATTTATTGCCACTTTTATCCTTCACAGCAAAAAACTAATGAAAAAAGTCGCCATTGCTCTTTCATTATCAGCATTGTAAAAACAGTGATTCACTTTTTAAACTCGCTCTGTATACGATATTGTTAATATGGGAAGAAAATGTCATAAAAATTACCAGAGATATAAATTTAACCAATCAATGTAACAAATACAGTAAGTTAATAACAAAGATACAAAGACTGAAAATGAATAAACACTTTTCACAAACGCTCAAACGCATAACTTTACTCAAGAAATGCAAACAAATACTTAAGAATATAAATTTGTTTAAGATTTTTTAAACTAAATGTGCATACAAACACTGAAAGTTTGTTTCTATTTATAAACAATGAAAAAATAATAACGTAAAACATCAATTCAATAATGGCATAATTGTTATTGATGTCCAATACTCTCTTCAATACGATCAAAAAGTTAACTTTTGCTCACCAATTTAAAAAACAAATTAATGGTAAAGAAAATTATAGTAAAATAATAACTTGCATAACATATTTACTTTTTTGCTATAGCAGTTTTGCCTAAATTGATCTCTATTTTCTTAGAAACTCAGAGTCAAGTTACTCATAGATACATCAAGTAGGATATAGCATGGAGTTACTGTATATACCGAATTTTATAATGGTATTATGTACTCGATAATAAAACAAGAAAATCATTAAATTAATAATTTTATGTTAGTGTTTGCCTTCTAAGCTAAATAAGAACCTCCATTGCTACCGTTTCTTCTGACAAGACAACAAGTTCAACAGAATTACTGTATTTCAAATTGCTCTTCATTTTTAGAACTAAATTTCAAGATGATTGCTTCGCCATGCATTTATGCCATTCGACCGTTTACTTATTTTAATTTTATCTTTGGAAATAATATCAATAATAATCCTAAATATCAGCGGATACTTAATGTTACTTTTGGATGCCAAATAGTCTTTACGGCGCTATTCATTGCTAATGGATTTCTGAAAGCGGAATGGGATAGCCAGAAAATCCAGATGATTTTACAGAGCATCCAACAAATTATAACAGGCGTTTTCTCTATTATGTGCAAAATACTTTTTCGACTTCAAATTAAAAATCTTGCTAATGTCATTGATCTTGCAAACCAAGTGCTTTCAAAATTGGACGACAATAGTTTGATTTTGGAACTTTCACGAATAGCAATTATGCTCGCTATGACTCCAATTATTGCTTATAGTATGCTTTTTTCGTTCGCAATAGACAGACATTTAATAAAACATAAATCATACCTATTGCCTTCATCAGAGAAATTTAAAGAATTGAATCAAAGATATCATTCGGAAACCATTCACCACTTGATACTTTCCCCAAACACTCATACTTCACTTTACGTGCCTATGTTAACTATAGGATTTTTTTACGTCATGTTAAGTCGAATATTCTCTAAATTGTCTGTAAATATTAAAAAGGTCAATGACAATTACACCATCAGTGACATTAAGCAGTTGATTTTATGGCATAATAAAGCCTGCGAATTGCTACGATTGGTGGATACAATTGGAAATAAAGTCAATCTTTTACTACTAACTTCCTTTCTGTTTAGGACTTTAGCTACCATTCGCAACATAACTGACCCAAACCAAGACGTTCCACTCACTCAACATTTCACCATAGCAATCATGATATTCGCCCTATCTGTAACTAATTTGTTTCCAACATTTGCTAACCAAATGGTAATTTCAAATACAGTATCTAGTTATATTAAAATACTAAATTATTATTTTAAATAGGTAAAAGTCAGCCTTAAAAACTTGATGGAAATGAACAATCAGCTGCAAAGAAAGAAACAATCACCTAATCGAAGAAAATATCAAACTGTAAGTAATTATTTCATTATAATTTATCAATATGTAAATTTATAAACTTTATAATAGTTGGCTGCAAAAATTGATTTATACGTGACATTCATCCAGTTAAGTGAAACGAGACTCTCTACTGGAAAACTGATAACATCCAATATGCATTCAGTAATTGCAGTAAGTGATTAATCATTCTTAATGCATAGAATGTTATACAATACAGCTAAAGTAATTATCTTTTATTTCCAGATAAGTGATTTTATTTTAAACTATTCCTTCATTCTTTATAGCAAGAAGTAAGAGTATGAGACAGTACTGTAGTCGGATACAGTAATATAGATATTACCACTTTTACTGTCACTTTCTATTCAGTAATAGAAAGTCACGTTGTATTTTCATGCCACCTACTGTACTGTACACCAACCCAATATTATCATATCCAGATAGAGTTCCCATGTGACCTAGTCACATGACTGCAAGTTACTAACTTACACCATAAAACTCACTAATGTTACAAATAATCCAAAACTAATGTTCAATGACCGAACTTTTGACATGTAAAACTTTCACAAATAAAATGTTTTACATAACAATCGATTCTCATTTTTCTTCATCTTTTACGTCAGAAAGATAACGATTAATCGATTATTCATTCAATTTGCAATTATATGATGCAATCCAGTCAATTATCTTGTACACTAAACGCTTTCATAAACTTTTGAAAACAGGTAATTTTATTAAAAAAAAAATTAATGGAAACATTTTTTTCTTTTAACTTATCCAAATACAATAATTAAAGACCGGCAATGACCGCTAAAACTTAATTGTTTTTATTGCCTAAGCTTTACAACATACAGTAACTAAAAACAGCCACTTTGTAATGAATTGATATATTTTTTTTACTGTAAACTTAAACTAAAATAACATTTCATAACTCCCATTTCCAATAACTATAATTACCATAATTGTATAATACTGCTAAAAATACTATAAGAATTTTCATAGCTACATTTTCGCTTGACAAGTAAACAAGCCAAGTTTAATTTACTACATTACTCTGAAGCAATAATAATCAACGATGGAATATCCATACAGCTATGCCATTCAACCACTGATTTATGTCCACATTTTCATTGGAAATAACATCAGTAAAAATCCCACATACAACCGGATATGCAACCTTATTTTTGCTTCTGAAATTCTCATTTCAATACTACACTTTGCTTACGGGTGTCTCAAATCGGAACTCGATACCCAGAACATCCAAATAATTGTCCAAAGCATTCAAGACATTATAACTGGCCTCTTCTCCATTACTTGCAAAATCATTTTTCGGCTTCAATGTCAAAACTTCGCAATTATCATTTGCAAAGCCAACAAAATGCTTTTAAAATTCAAACATGATAACATTGTTTGCCAACTTAGACGACTGGCAATTGGTATAGCAATGACTCCAGTTTTTATTGTTACTCTCATTCTTTTAATTGCCATAGACAAAATGGTGTTAAAAAAGCAAAATTACGTCTTAGTTGCATCAGAGAAATTTAAAGAACTGGACCAAAAGTATAATCTACAACTGATAAACTACTTGGTACTTTCTCCAAGCACTATTTTTTCTTTACACATTCCTTCCCTAACTATCACATGCTTGTATTTCATGATCAGTCTCATATTCTCCACATTGTCAACGATGACTAAAAAGTTCAGTGGAAACAGCACCATCACTGACATTAAACAACTCATTGCATGGCATCGTGAGACATGTAAATTGCTACAATTAGTGGATACAGTTGCAAATAAGGTTCATCTACTACAACTAACATCTGTTCTGACTACGACATTAAGTGCCATTCGCACCGTAACTGTCCCAGGTCAAAAAATTCCACCTATTCAATACTTGATTATTGCATCGCTGTTTTCGGTACAACTTTTTATTGTTGTATTTCCAGCATTAGCTAACAAAATGGTACTTCAGTACAAAGTACATAAAATTTAATAAAGTAATTTAATATCTTTGTATTACTATATAATTTAGATAAAAACAAGTCTTAAAGATTTGATAGAAATGAGCTATCAGCTGCAAATGAGAACACGTAATATCGAAATCAAAAGAAAAAAACATCAAGCAGTAAGAAAATTGTACTTAAGAAATAAATAACAAATAACAGTATTAACTTTTTATAGTTGGCTGCAAAAATTGATTTGTATGTGACATATGTCCAACTAAGTGAAACAAAAATTACTATGGGAAAATTAATAAAGTCCAACATGCATACAGTAATTGCAGTAAGTAAAACATACTAGAATTTAATAATCACTATTATTAAAATATTTTTTCTAGATAACCGATTTTCTTTTGAGTTATTCCTTCCTTTTATATAGTAAGTGATAAAAGTTGACCTTTAAGATAAAAAAAAGATTAATTTTTATGCAAAAACGTCTATAAGAATTTTTATAATGTGATGCAATTTGTAGTCATTATCTTGCACTATAAAAATAGTCATGATGTGTATTATATTTACTGTACTAGATCAAGTTACTTGAAATAATAATCCGAAGATCGTTAAATTGATTTTTAATTTTATTTCTGCTTATGAAGTTCTCTTTGCTAGAAATGAAATACGGTATGCTGGAAACAATTACAGATCAAGTTTTTTCCGATTTCATATTGATTTATTTTGTAACCCGCTATTGAACAATTCAATAATTTTTAATCTTTTTCGACTATTAATAAATAAATAAAAACAACGATTTTGGCTTAAATTCAACGTCGTAATTATTTTAATGCCTTTGAGAGCATCTTTATTAATCACGAAAATTCAGTCAATCGCATATTAAAGGTAAGTAACTTCTTACTATTAAATGTTAAAAAGTTCACTTTTATCCACCAATTTAAAAATCATTAATGTAAAGCAACGTAGCCTTTACTTTGTATTTTCAGTCCTTTTCTTGAAAGAAGTTTAATAAAAAAATCAATAGAAAACATATTTTTTTGTACTTTTAAAATAATTTACATTTCTGGGTTAGGTTATGATATTTCTCTATGCCAACAATATACATTCTATACTTATGTAAATAAAATTCATTGTTGCATCTTCTTTGGACCAGAAAACAAGCTAAGCTAAGTTGCTGTAGTACAATCGCAATTATCGAAATGATGGACTCTCCAAGCAACTACGCCATTGGACCGCTCATTTATGTCAACGGTATTTTGGGATATAACATCACCAAAAACACTAAATATCAGCGAATATTTAACTTTCTTTGTGCATACCAATTACTTAGCTGGGTATTATCATTAGCCTTGGTGAGCCTCAAATTTGATGTCCACAACCAGAATGTCCAGATAATTATACAAAGCGTTCAAGAAATTGTAACCGCCATCTTCTCGATTACTTGTAGAGTCATTTATCAGCGCCAATTTCAAAACTTTGCCAATCTCATTGATATAGCAAACAAAGTGCTGTTCAAACTAGACGACAATAAGATTATTTTAAAGCTCAGACGATTGGCAATTATGTTAGTAATAATTTCAATTGCTATCGTTGCTATGATTCTTATAATAGCCACTGAAAAACTAGTGTTAAAACGGGGAAATTACGTCATATCTGCGTCAGCGAAATTTCTAGAGTTGGATAAAAAATATCATCTACACTTACTGTACTACTTGATACCGGGCCCAAACACTATTCTCTCCTTATGTGTACCTTTCCTAACTACGACCTGTCTTTACGGCATGGTAACGCTAATCTTTACAAATTTGTCAGCTATTATTAAAAAGTCCAGGAGCAATTGCACTATCAGTAACATTAAAAAGCTCATTTCATGGCATCGTGAATCCTGTGAAGTTCTACGATTGGTGGATTCCGTTGCAAACAAAATTCATTTTATACAATTAATTTCAATCGTTATATACACGTTAACTGCCATTCGAAACGTAGCTGTCCCAGGAAAAGAAATTCCCATCACTCAAATTTTTTTCATTGTACCCATTTTTTCTGCGATGCCTTTATTTATTTTATTCCCATCGTTTGCTAACCAAATGGTAAAACAAGAGTACTTAATATTAATTTAGTTAAAACAAATTTTATATAACATTTCTAGGTAAAAGTCAGTCTTAAAGAATTAATGGAAATAAGCTATCAGCTGCAAATGAACAAGCAATTACTTAATAGAAAAAAGCGTCAAGCTGTAAGTACTTTCCTTAAAATAAATTAAAATTTGAATTATCATAAGATACCTGTTCATGTCTACATGCTGGCAAAAAAGAAATAAGAATGAATTGTGTTGCTTACAATCGATAGTGTATCTGTATCGTTCATTTGTTGCCAGTATATACTGGAAATGTAAACACGTATCTTGTGATCTCTTTGCATATGTAGTAAGAAAATAAAAGTAACATTTTCCGTTTATAGTTGGCTGTAAAAATTGATTTGTACGTGGTCTTTATTCAGCTTAGTGAAACCAGATTATCAATTGCAAATTTGATCAAATCCAACATGCATACAGTAATTGCAGTAAGCAATCAAATTTTAAACTTTGTAATCAAACAATTATTTTTAACTATTAATTATTTTTTAAATATATTACAGTTAAGTGATTTCATTATGAGTTATTCGTTCATACTTTACAGCAAGTGATAAGTACACAAATACACCAAAGATTGGCAAACAATAAAATTGATCTGAATTGCCTGACACTGAAACCATTATTCAACACACTAACTCATATACAGTATCAATACATAAAAGCAAATAATTATAAAATATATTAATTGAACATAATTAATCATGCTCTATTTTTCCATCTTAAAATCGAAAAGTTACTCATGTCAATAATGTGACGCAACTATAGTCGAAATCAAGTTTCAAAAGTAAAAATTCAAAATTAATTTAAATCACAACTAATTGGCAAAATAATAAACATAGAAGATGCTAAATAAAAATTTATTTGGACCATTAAATTGCATTTCCTTTAACGATATCTAACGACACAATATTTACATAATTTGCCAATCTAATTTTGCATATAAAAGTTGTTAGAAAAGTCAAAATAATTATCTATCTTCCCAAGGGAGCGTCTTTGTAAGCCGGGAAAATTCAGCCAATAGCACATTAGAGCGAACACAGTTCAATAAAATTTAAACCAGTCATTATTGGTTGTCTGCCATTTAACACCGTAATTTTAACCCACATAAACATGTAATAACCATTTGATCAATTTATGAAGTAAACCAATATGTAACGTAAAACAATTACCTAACAAATAAAGTAAGTTTTCATTAAAAATAATAACCCAATTTTTACTCTTTTAAAGTCAAAAAGTTCACTTTTATTCAACAATTTAAAAATCATTATATATTAACACATTATTTTGTGTTAGTTCTTTTTTTGGAAGAAAAATTATCATAAAAATCGACATAAAACTTAATTTTGGGTACTTATATTTCTGGTTCACTATGCCAACAAAATATATTTCATATTTGTATAAAGAAAATTCATTGCTGCATCTTCTTTTGACAAGGAAACACGCTAAGTTACAGCAGTACAATTGCATTATTTTGTACAATTACAGCTATCAAAATGATGGATTTCCCATGCAGCTACGCCATTGGACCGCTAATTTTTGTCAACAGAATAATGGGATTTAACATCACCCAAAACACTAAATACCAGCGAATATATCGTTTCATTTTTGCATGCCAAATGCTAAATTGTGTATTATTCATAGCCATTGGAAGCCTCAAATCTGATTTCTACAACCAGAACGTCCAAATAATTATACAAAACGCCCAAGGAATTGCAATCAGTTTCTTCGCCATTACTGGTAGACTCATTTATCAGCGCCAATTTCAAACATTTGCCAATCTCATTAGTTTAGCAAACAAAGTGCTTTTCAAACTAAATGACAATAAGATTATTTTGAAGCTTAGACGACTGGCAATTATTTTAGCCATCGATTCACTTATTATCGTTGCTGTCCTTCTTCTAATAACCATTGAAAAAATTGTATTAAAAAAGCAAAATTACGTCACATCTGCTTCATCCAAATTTCTAGAGTTGGATCAAAAGTACCATCTACAATTTCTGTACTACTTGGTACTGGCCCCAAACACTGCTCTCTCCCTATATGTACCTATCCTAACTATAACTTGTTTACACTTCATGGTAACGCTAATATTCTCACAAATGTCAGCTGTTATTAAAAAGTCCAAAGACAATTGCACCATCAGTGATATTAAAAATCTCATTTCATGGCATCGTAAATCCTGTGAAGTGCTACGATTGGTGGATTCCGTTGCCAATAAAGTTCATTTTTTACAAATGATTGCAATAGTGTTATCAGCATTAATTGCCATTCGAAACGTAGCTGTCCCGGGAAAAAACGTTCCCATTACCCAAATATTTATCATTGCACCTATTATAATTGGGATACCTCTCTTTACTTTATTACCATCGTTTGCTAACCAAATGGTAAAACAAGAGTACGCAATATTAATTACGCTAAAATAACTTTTCTATAACATTTCTAGGTAAAAGTCAGTCTTAAAGAATTAATGGAAATGAGCTATAAGCTTCAAATGAACAAGCAATTACTTAACAGAAAAAAGCGTCAAGCTGTAAGTAATTTCTTAAAATACAAGTTATGATAAGATACGTATTCACATTTCCAAGCTAGCAAAAAAAGAAACGGGAATAAGTTACATTTCTCCCAATAGATATTTGTGTCGAGTTTATGTTGAAAGTCAAATCCAACGAAATAATAATAAGTTTATTGTTTAAAATCGATTAAATAAATGTAAACACGTATCTTACGATCACCCTGTAAATGCAGTAAAGGAAATAATACTTTCCGTTCACAGTTGGCTGCAAAAATTAATTTGTACGTAGCGTATGTTCAGCTAAGTGAGACACGATTATCAGTTGCCAAATTAACCAAATCCAACATGCATACAGTAATTGCAGTAAGTAATCAAATATTCGATTTCATTACCAATTAATAATTCATTAATGCTAATTGTTTTTAAAATTCTTACAGCTAAGTGACTTTATTATGGGTTATTCTTTCATTCTTTATAGCAAGTGATACACTCTATACGTCATAAAGAAAATTCGAGCGATGAAAATCTAATACGATTTCAGCGCTCGAATACAGCAAAAAATATAAATAATGTTGTCAATTTTTGTCACCTCAAAATCGACCACTTACTCATGTCAAAAAACTTCACTTTTATTCAAAAACTTTAAAAATTTCTATAATGTGATGTAATTTGTTAAAAAAAAGTACAGCTTTAACGTCTCTTATATTATTTACAGTAAGTGGTTAAAGTTACTTGACGTAATAATAAGAAAATCATTATATTGATGTTTAATTTTTCCTTTGCTTATTTTGTACTAATCGTTAAAAAAATGTTTAGTACATTTTTAAAATACACTTTGTGCATAATTGCTTTAATAACCAATTACTGATAATGTTTTCTCCGCTAGCAATTTGATTTTTTTTGTAACCTACCACTTTACTTGTTAACTTATATCATCAATTTCTTAATGATACTTGATGATAATGCAAAATTCAACTTTTATTTAAAAATTTACAGATTGATCCGTTTTATCTACAATGCGTTTTGTGTAGAAAATAATAGAGTAACTTAATTCAATGTATTTATGTAAATTCATTAAGTATTGACAGCTGATCAATATTGCACGAGGTTAATCAATACAATGAACAATTTCTACGTTACTTTTACAAAGTAAAAAACCGGCACATTAAAATAATAAAAATTGATTATATTATTCTAAAGTCAGTGAATGTATTCTTATAAGTTAAAGGTACTATTATTGTTGTATAACAATAAAAAAAAATGCACAGCATAATTTACTTCAATTTTTGTAACCACCCACATTACATTCATTGCTTCCATCGTCAGTTTTGCTACTTTTTCGTAATTGAATTTACTGTGTTGTCATCCTAAAATAATATTTCATTTCTACAGCTTCTTTTAACAAGTAAACATCAAAGTTAAAGCATAAACAATTGAGTTTTGTAGCAGTTTTTTTTATCTTCTCAAAGATGGAATCACCATGCAGCTATGCAATTAAACCACTCATTAATTTCAACGCTTTACTCGGAAGTAACCTCACCAAAAATCCCAAATACAACCGGATATGCCATTTGATGCTTGCATGGCAAACGCTGGGTTTAGTCCTACACTTTGCTTATGGATGTCTGAAAGCTGAGCTCTTCAGTGAAGACATTCAGGTTATTATAAAGAGCCTACAAGAAATTGTAACAGTAATCCTCACCATGGTTTGCAAAACTCTATTTCAACTTCAATGCCAAAATTTTGCTATTCTCATTGGTCTTGCAAACAAAGTGCTATTCAGATTCAAAGACAACCGCTCGATTATCAATCTAAGACGTTTTGCAATTTTTGGAGTAATCTATCCACTTCCCTTACTAATTATCGGATTTTTAGTGACAGTCGACAGTGTTATATTAAAACGGCCAAATTACGTCCGATCTGGTTCCGCAAAGTTTCTAGAATTGGACCAAAAATACAATCTACAAGTTCTTCAGCAATTATTACTTGCTCCATGCACTATTCTTTCTAGACACGTAGCTTTCAATACTACAATATTTTTATACGCCATGATGACTTTAATACTTTACAAAATGTCGATTATTATTAAAAAATGTAATGACAGCAATTGCACCATCAGCGACATTAAACGGCTCATTTCCTGGCATCGTGAATGCTGTGAATTGCTCCGATTGGTGGACACAGTTGCAAATCGGCTGCAACTTTTACATTTAATAACAGTAATAACTTCTGTCTTAATTTACGTGAGAAACATAACAGTTACGGGCCAAAACATAACAACAGTTCAGTTTGTAGCTACATTCGGTATATCTGCTTCGACACTTTTAGTTGTTTTATTCCCATCTTTAGCTAACCAAATGGTAATATCAAACATTTAATAGTATATTATTTGATCCTTTTACGAACAACATAATCGCATAACGCGAACGTACAACATGAATCTGTTCGACTCAACCAAAATCAATGGCTAAATATTTTTATGCAAAAAAAACTAACATATTTGTCATATTTAGTCAATTACTATTTAGTAAATAGAAGATCATAAAAATTCATAAAAAAATAGAACTAACATTATCTTAATTATTCAATACCAAATTGTCAAAAATTCAAACAATCTCATGTAATCCGTAAAAGGATTAAGTTCATTAAAATGCCTTCTAAATGTATTTCTTAATTTCTTATAGTTAAAGACAAGTCTTAAAAACCTTATGGAAATAGGCTATCAGCTGCAAGTAAAGTCGCAAAAAGTTCACGTTATGAAAAAGCATCAAGCGGTTAGTAACTTAATTTAATGAGAATTTATTACAGTTAAAATTGAGTTATATTTGCATATACTGTAGTTGGCAGCAAAAATGGATTTATACGTGACTTTTGTGGAGCTAAGTGAAACAAGAATATCCATTGGAAAACTGACAATATCTACTTTGCACTCAATAATTACAGTAAGTATGTCATGGTACATGTAACGAGAAATCAGTATGTAGTGAACACTCATACTGATTTCTCACTATACTGTATACTGTATATTAACTTGCTATTACTAAATTTAGTTATTGCTATTTTTTTCAGATAAGTGATTTTATTGTGAGTTATTCGTTTCTTCTATACAGCAAATGATAAAAGTGATTTCCTAATTCTATATAAAATAAACTTAATTGGACCATCAAATGTCATCTGCAAACAAATACACATTAAAATGAAAATGTGACAAATTCGTACATTCATCTACATATATAAAAATAAATGTGTGTCATTGTATCTTTGGTTGTTATGCCTGACTAAACAATTCATCCAATCGTCATGAAACTTTTTCTTACAATTACAGCTATCAAAATGATCGACTCCCCAAGACACTATGTCATTGGACCGCTCATTTTGGTCAACGTCGTAATGGGATATAACATTGCCCAAAACACTAAATACCAGCAAAGAAAATTCAGCCAATCGACTTTCAACTTGTCATTATTAGTTTTATAATATTTAACATCATTATCTTAACCTAAATAAATTAATCAATTTATCAATAAGGCCAATACTCGAAAGTACCGTAAAACAATTACTTAACAAATAAAATAGTTTTCGTTATAAATCACTTTTTATTCTTTAAGGTCAATAAGTTCACTTTTCTCCAGCAATTTAAAAATCAATAATGTAGCAACGTAGCCATTATTTTGTAAATTTTGTCCTTTTCTTGAAAGAAATTTAATCATAAAAAAATCAATAAAAAACCTAGTGTTTTCTACTTTTAAAATTACCTTTCTATGTTATGATATTTTTCTATGCCAACGATATACATTCCAAAATTACATATAAATAAAATTCATTGATGCATTTTCTTTGAACCAGGGAACAATAATATTATAGATCAAGGTTTTTTTTCGATTTCATATTGATTTATTTTGTAACCCATAATAGAAACGCATCTTGACCATTTGATTGCATTTCCTTTAACGGTATTTGACGACGCAGTATTTGTACAATTTGTAATTTTGCACAGAAAAACGAGTTAGCGACGCCATACTAATTATTTTAATGCCTTTGAGAGCATATTTATTAACTGTGAAAATTTAGCCAATCTCACATTCCAATCGACTTTCAACCATTCGTTACTAGTCTTATAATATTTAACATCATTATTTTAAACTAAACCACTTAATCAATTTATAAAATAAGCTAATACTCGATCGTGCCGTAAAACGTTTACTTAACAAATAAAATGAGTTTTCGTTATCAATAAAAGCCCAATTATTACTATTTAAGGTAAAACGTTTTATCCACTTTTATCCACCAATTTAAAATTTCATAATGTAAAGCAACGCAACCATTATTTTGTCAATAGAAAACCTAATTTTTTCCACTTTTAAAATAATTTAAATTTCCAGAATATGAATTTTCTCTATGCCAACAATATAAATTCCATTTTTACATAAATAAAATTCACTGTTGCAACTTCTTTCAACCCGGAAACAAGCTGAAATAAGTTACGGCATTACAATTGCAATTATCAAAATGATAAATTCCCCATGCAGCTACGCCATTGGACCACTCATTTATGTCAACGGTATTTTGGGATATAACATCACCAAAAACACTAAATATCAGCGAATATTTAACTTTCTTTTTACATACCAGTTTATTAACTCTGTATTATCATTAGCCTTGGCGAGCCTCAAATTTGACGTCCACAACCAGAATGTCCAGATAATTATACAAAGCGTCCAAGAAATTGTAACCGTCATCTTGTCCATGTCTTGTAGATTCATTTATCAACGCCAATTTCAAAACTTTGCCAATCTCATTGCTATAGCAAACAAAGTGCTTTTAAAACTAGATGACAATGAGATTATTTTAAAGCTCAGACGATTGGCAATTATATTAGCCATGATATTAATTAATATCCCTACTGTCATTCTTATATTAATCACTGAAAAACTCGTGTTAAAACGGCAAAATTACGTCATATCTGCATCAGCAAAATTTCTAGAGTTGGATAAAAAATATCACCTACACCTTCTGTACTACTTGGTACCCAGCCCAAACACTGTTCTATCCCTGCATGTGCCATTCATAACTATAACCTATCTATACGGCATAATAACGCTAATATTCTCAAAATTGTCAGCTATTATTAAAAAGTCCAAGAGCAATTGCACCGTAAGTGACATTAAAAAGCTCATTTCATGGCATCATGAATCCTGTGAAGTGCTACGATTGGTGGATTCCGTAGCAAACAAAGTTCATCTTTTACAAATAATTTCAATGGTGTTCTCTGCATTAATTTCAATTCGAAACGTAGCTGTCCCGGGAAAAGACATCCCTACCACTCAACTTTTTATCATTACACCTATTTTTTTTGCGATACCTTTCTTTATTTTATTACCATCGTTTGCTAACCAAATGGTATAATAAGAGTACGCAATATTAATTGAACTAAAATAACTTTTCTATCACATTTCTAGGTAAAAGTCAGTCTTAAAGAATTAACGGAAATGAGCTATCAGCTGCAAATGAACAAGCAATTACTTAACAGAAAAAAGCGTCAAGCTGTAAGTAAATTTCTTAAAATACGAGTTATGATAAGATACGTATTCACATTTCCAAGCTAGCAAAAAAGAAACTGGAATAAGTTACATTTCTCACAATAGATATTTGTCCCGAATTTATGTTAAAAGTCAAATCCAACAAAATAATAATAAGTTTATTGTTTACGATCGATTAAATAAATGTAAACACGTATCTTACGTTCACCCTATAAATACAGTAAGAAATAACACATTCCTTTCACAGTTGGCTGCAAAAATTAATTTGTACGTAGCGTATGTTCAGCTAAGTGAAACAAGATTAACAATTGCAAAATTGATCAAATCCAATATGCATACAGTAATTGCAGTAAGTAATTAAATATTCGATTTCATTACCAATTAATAATTGTTTAATGCTAAATTTTTTTAAATTCTTACAGCTAAGTGACTTTATTATGGGTTATTCATTAATTCTTTATAGCAAATGATAACACTCTATAAGCGCTTAAAATCTAATACGATTTCAACGCTCGAATACAATAAAAATATGTAATAGCTAATCACTGGTTGTAACAACTTTCTGTCTAAATAACAAAAAATATAGCAATGACGGTGTAACCAAACACCAATCCCATTATTCAACGCACTAACTATCAATACTTAAATGCAAAGAAAATATATTAATTAATGTTGTCAATTTTTGTCACCTCGAAATCGACCACTTACTCATGTCAATAAAGTGATACAATGTAGACATTATTAAAATTACAACATGTGAAAAACATTTTTTGCGTTTGTAACGAAAGTATAACATTGAAAAAAACATTTTATGGGTCTATTATGAATTATTTTCAGTTACTATAGTTTCATACTGTATGAGAAGAAAAGTATTTCGAATAACATTAAAAATACACTTGAGTTTCATACACGCCCTTTAACCATAAACTCCTTCCTTTTACATAGCAAGTGATAAAAGTTCGCTCTTAAGGTCAAAAAAGTTCAATTTTATTCAAAAACTTTAAAATTTGCTATAATGTGATGTAAATTTTAAAAAAAGTAGTTTTTACGTCTCTTATAATATGTAAGTAGTTAAAGTTACTTGATGTAATAATAAGAAAATCATTAAATTGATGTTTAATTTTCCCTTTGCTTATGTTGTAATGATCGTTAAAAAGACGTTTAGTGAATTTTCAAAATACAGTTTGTGAATAATGGCTTTAATAACCAATTACTGATAATGTTTTCTCCGCTAGCAATTTGATTTTTTTGTAACCGACCACTTTACCTGTCTATTCCAACAATAAAATGTATCGCACTGGTCAAGTAATTTCATTGCTACATTTTCTGGCAAGAAAACAAACAAACCAAGTTACTACAGCACAATTTTCAACGATGGAATCGCCATTCAGTTATGCCATTCAACCACTAATTTACAGCAATATTATCATCGGAAACAACATCAGCAAAAATCCCAAATACAACCGGATATGCAATCTTATATTTGCTTTTCAAATACTCATAGTAGGGCTTTCCTTTGCTACCGTAATTCTCAAATCTGAGCTGAACACTCAGAACATACAGATATTTGTTCACAGCATTCAAGAAATTTTACACGGTTTCTTATCAATTATCTGTAAAGTCATTTTTTGGCTTCAATGTCACAATTTCGCTATCCTAATTGACCAAGCAAACAGAGTCTTTTCAAAACTGAGCGACAATGGAAATATTCGTAAGATTAAACGACTTGCAATGGTTTTAGCTATCCTTCCGTTTACATTAATTGGCCTTACTTTCGCTGTTTTGATTGACATTCATGTATTAAATCGGTCAAACTACGTTAAAGTTGGTTCAGCGAAATATAACGATTTCGATCAAAAATATCATCTAAATGCCATACACATTGTAATACTTATACCATGCACTATTGTTTCATTATATTCGCCATTCGCAACTATAACATTTTTATACATCACAACAATACTTATTTTCTCTAAATTGTCAGCAATTACTAAAAAGCCCAATAGCAATTACACAATCAGTAACGTTAAACGGCTGATTTCATGGCATCACAAATCGTATAAATTGCTACGATTGGTAGATACAGTTGCAAACAAAGTCCATCTTTTACAACTAACGTCCTTCCTGTTTACCACTTTATCTAACATTCGAAACATAACTGTCCCAGGACATAGCGTTGCAATTATTCAAATTATAATCGTTGTATCCATATTTATTGCGCTACCTCTCAGCATTATATTTCCATCGTTAGCTAACGAGATGGTAATCTAAACTAAATATTAATTTTAATTAAGACATTATACAGTATATAACATGAAATAGGTGAAGACCAGCCTTAAGGACTTGATGCAACTGAGCTATCAACTGCAAATGAAGAAGCAACCACTTAATAAAAGAAAATACCAAGCAGTAAGTACTTTTCTTAAAAAGTGATATCATTAAGTTAACTTTACATACTTTAGCTGGCCGCCAAAATTGACTTATACGTGGCATTTGTCCAGTTAAGTGAAACGAGATTGTCCATTGGAAAATTGATAATGTCCAACATGCATTCAGTAATTGCAGTAAGTGTTACTTTCATTCCAAAAATTACTATTAATAGACTGCTAATACTAAAATATTAATTTCTAAATTTTATTTTGCAGTTAAGTGATTTTATTTTGAATTATTCCTTCATATTATACCGCAAATAACTAAAACAACACCCTACTATTTTGGGATTTAGAAAACTCCACTGAATATTTTGAGTACAAACACATAAAGTAAACTGACGATTTACCAATAAATTCAATTATGTCACGGTCATTTGTGTTTTATGTTGTCACAGTGACATATAAACAAAAATAGATTTTGGTCAATCACATTTCCTTTATTTCGACAAACGTTAATAATACCATTTGCGTCTGTAATTTTGCATAGAAAAATTGTATAAATGTAACTCAACAAATAACAATGTTTGCATCCAAATACATAAGCGTATACGATACCTCCTAAAGTTTACCCATTTTTTCCAACCTTTTTGTCGAATTGCTTGTTTTTATAGCTAGTATGTATACAGTATATAAACTCATATCTATATTATGATCACACTGTGAAAAAAGCATAATCTATACAAGAGTAGGCTGCAACAATGTTTTATCAGTAGAGTTTGCATACAATAAACACAGTAAGTGACAAGTTTTTAATCTTATATTAATAATCAATATTGATAACTACAGTATATCTGTCCAGATAAGTGATTTTATTTTGAATTTTATTTTCGCTTACTTCACATCAAGTAATTGAAGCGACCGTCTTTACTTAAACAATCAAGAAAAACTAACTTTCATATATAATTTTCCACCCAAGTTTAAACAGAGCATAGTGACTGTAGTATTTACTCGTATATCGAACTTCATAATTTTAAAAAATAACTTCACAAACTAAATTTAAAATGACCATAAGGTACTATTGCTACATATTAAGTTTTCTCCAGATTAAAATTTAACTTTTATTTAAAACTTTACAGATTCTTATAATTTGATTCGTTTTAGCTACCATCTTTTTTGTGTCGAAACTAATAGTCACTTAATTCAGTGTATTTATGTAAATTCATTAAATATTGATCACTGATCAATATTGCATAAGGTTAATCAATACAATAAACAATTTCTACGTTATGTTTATAAAGTACAGTACATTAAAATAATAAAAACAATCAATTTATCAATGTTAAATAATGAACTAATAGTTTTGTTATTCTAAAGTCTGTGAGTGCATTCTTATAAGCTAAAGGTACTATTATTGTTGAAAACAATAAAAAAAAATGCACAGCATAATTTACTTCAATTTTTGTAACCACAAACATTACATTCACTGCTTCCCTCGTCAATTTTGCTACGTTATCGAAATTGAATTTACTACGTTGTAAATTATCATCCTAAAACAGTATTTCATTTCTACAGCTTCTTTTAACAAGTAAACACCAAAGATAAAGCTTAGTACAATTGTATTTTTACAATTGCAATATTTTTTTTTTCAATGATGGATTCACCATGCAGCTATGCGATTAAACCTATCATTTATGTCAACGCTTTACTCGGAAGTAACCTCACCAAAAACCCCAAATACAACCGGATATGCCATTTGATGTTTGCATTACAAATGCTGGGTTTAATCCTACATTTTGCCTATGGATGTCTGAAAGCTGAACTGTTTAGTGAAAACACTCAGATCATTATAAAGAGCTTGCAAGAAATTGTAACAGTAATCTTAAGCATCGTTTGCAAAATTGCATTTCAACTTGAATGTCAAAATATTGCTATCCTCATTGGCCAAGCAAACAAAGTGCTTTTCAGATTCAAAGATGATCACTCGATTACCAATCTAAGACGTTTTGCAATTTTAGCAGTAGTCCATCCTCTTATCATACTGTTTCTCTCATTCTTAATGGCAATAAACATCATTGTATTAAAACGACCAAATTACGTCAAATCTGGTTCTGCAAAATTTCTAGAATTAGACCAGAAATACTATCTTCAAGTTATTCAGTACTTAGTACTTGTCCCATGCACTATTCTTTCTAGACACGTACCTTTCAATACTGCTATATTTTTATACGTCATGATGAGTTTCATATTTTACAAAATGTCGATAATTATTAAAAAATGTAAAGACAGCACTTGCACCATCAGCGACATTAAACGGCTCATTTGCTGGCATCGTGATTGCTGTGAATTGCTCCGAATGGTAGACACAGTTGCTAATCGGATGCAATTTTTACATTTAATCACCGTAATTGGTGCTGCTTTAATTTACGTAAGAAACATAACTGTTCCGGGCCAAAGCATAACAGTAGTTCAGTTTGGAGCTGCATTCAGTATATCAACTTCAACAATTTTAGTCGTTTTATTCCCATCATTAGTCAACCAAATGGTAATACGTTTAATCCTTCTATGAACAACATATTCACATAACACAAACGTCCAAAATGAGTCAATTGCACTCCAATTGAAATAATGCAACTGTTTAGTAAAAGCACAATTAAATACTCACAGCTGTCTATTTAAAACGTTTCACACACTGTCGTCATACACAAACTTTAAAATGAATTTTAAATACCGGTACTAAAAACTAGATTCATTTTAATTAGCTTCTTCAAAAGTTTGAAGTTGACTAATAAGTTGTCTTACAAGGTGTCTCTCATAACTTACAATAAAATGCAGTTTATTATTGTCTTTTTTAAATAGAAATAATTTGTAAAATTTCACCTTTATGTAATTAACATCTTTGCTAAAAAGCATTTTTTGTTGTCAAGTCACCACTGTTGCTATACTTTTCCTTTAGTCTATAATAACTGACTAAAGAAAAGTGGCACAAAACGTCTGTAACACCAAAGTTGTCAAAAAAAAAAAGTACTCATGAGTCTGAAGAAGGGTTAAGTTAATTCAAATGTCTCTTAAGACTTAATGTCTTGTAGTTAAAGACGAGTGTTAAAAACTTAACGGAAATGAGCTACCAGCTACAAGCAAAGACGCCAAATCGTCATATTACGAAAAAGCATCAAGCGGTTAGTAGTTTTACTTAATAAATAAGAAATTATTACAGTAAAAATTGAATTATATTTGCCTATAGTTGGCTGCAAAAATTGATTTATATGTGGCTTTTGTGGAGCTTAGCAAAACAAGATTATCCGATGGAAAACTGACGATATCTAATATGCACTCAACAATTACAGTAAGTATGGCAGAACTTGTACAGTATATACCAGTGGTTCCCAAAGTGGGCGCTACCGCCCCCCTGTGGGCGCTGCATCGATCCAGAGGGGCGGTGATGGCCACAGTTTCATTTTGGGGGGCGATGAATACCTGGATGGGGGCGGTGGTAATTTAAAATTTAGAAAATTTTTAAAATTAGAAAATTTAGACAAGGTCCTATTGAAATGGCAATGTAGTATATTAATGCTACATAGCCTATTATTGCTACGTAGCATATTAATGCTGTGTAGCATATTAATGCTATGTAGCATATTAATTCTATTCTACTAATTTACAAGAATAGCATAAAAATGCTACATAGTTGTAAAGCACTTCCTTACACACTGTATTCCTCACATGTTGACAGGTTTTGAGTCAATTCAGGGTGTTCCGCAGTTTAGAAAAGGTTGGGAACCACTGCAATACCTTGCTGTGGTGACCTTGAATACACCCCGTGGAATTATTTTTGGAATAATATTACCAATTGCAATACACACTTTAAAATTTAATGAAATCTTGATAGCCATGGTTCCCAAAATGAGTGCCAAGGCAAGCTTACACTAAGGGTGCTGCTGCAAAATTCAAGTAATAGCGGCTAAAAATTATGAAGTTTGAAAAAAAGGCTGTACAGATAGCTATTTTAGCAAAAACTGTGCAATTATTGAAATGAGACTAAAATTAATTTGTTTCAATGGTGATTTGTCTCGTTTATTTTGTTTTTTTAAAGAAAAACTGTGCAATTATCAAAATGAGACTAAAATCCATTTGTTTCAATGGTGATTTGTCTCGTTTATTTCTTTTTTAAAAGAAAAACTGTGAAATTATCAAAATGAGACTAAAATCCATTTGTTTCAATGGTGATTTGTCTCGTTTATTTCTTTTTTAAAAGAAAAACTGTGAAATTATCAAAGTGAGACTAAAAGCCATTTGTTTCAATGGTGATTTGTCTCGTTTATTTCTTTTTTAAAAGAAAAACTGTGAAATTATTAAAATGAGACTAAAAGCCATTTGTTTCAATTGTGATTTGTCTCGTTTATTTCTTTTTTAAAAGAAAAACTGTGAAATTATCAAAATGAGACTAAAATCCATTTGTTTCAATGGTGATTTGTCTCGTTTATTTCTTTTTTAAAAGAAAAACTGTGAAATTATTAAAATGAGACTAAAATCCATTTGTTTCAATGGTGATTTGTCTCGTTTATTTTGTTTTGTAAAAAAAGCTAATATAATGTAAAAAAAGATTCAAAAACAAATATAATCTTATATCAAATTACAAAGTATATGTCATGTATTAAATTGAACATCATTATTATTTTATGTGGAAAAATGAGAAAAATGGTATAACTCAGATGTTGGTAGGTTTTTTTTTGGGGGGGGGGGCGCTAAAAAAAATTTTTCCGAAAAGGGGGCGGTAGGCCAAAAAAGTTTGGGAACCACTGGTATATACCGTACATGTAACGGTGCATTTAATCAATTATTAAACTTAGTTATTGTTGTTTATATTGTTTTTTTTTTCTTTCAGATAAGTGATTTTATGTTAAGTTATTCTTTTCTTCTATACAGCAAATGATGAAAGCGATTTCCTAATATTATACAGTATAAAACTTAATTGGACTATCAAAGGTATTCGGCACCCAAATACATATTAAAATAAAAATGTGAATGATTTGTTGATTTATTTTAAATTACGGTACCGGCACAATTAAATATTTACAATTAAATAGTTGGCTGTAAAAATGATTTACCAGTGCAGTTTACATTTAATAAATACAGTAAATGGTAAAACATTTAACTCAATATTGGCCATTATATTTGTTCAGATACGTGATTTTATTTTGAATTTTATATCCAATTTCATATTGCAAAAACGCTTTTCCATCATAAACTAAACTAAAAGAAAAGATCATCATGTACTATTCAATTCATATTAAGTTTTTTTTTGTTTTTTTTTCAAAATAAAAATTTAAGTTTTATTTTAAAATAATTTTAAATTACTATAATTTCATCTATTTTAGTCAGGTTTCGCTGAATGTTTTTGTGTGTCTATGTAAATTTAAGTATTAACTGTTAATCAATATTGCAAGAGGCTAATCAATACAATAAAAAGTTTTAAAGTTATGATTATTATTTAATGTACTTTTAAAATCGCAAAAGCAATCAATTAATCAATGTTAAATAATAAACT
>JAAFCF010005931.1:14850937-14866582 GCA_013389785.1 Helicorthomorpha holstii | reverse complement strand
ATTACTGTTGTAAAACATTTTAAAAAAATGTACAGCATAATTTCCTGAAATTTATGTAACCACCAACAATATGACCATATCATATTCACTGCTTCTATTATCAAATTTGCTACTTTTCAAAATAAGTCAGCATCTTAAAAAATTCATTGCGAAACCTTCTTTCAACACATAAACATCAAAGTGAAAGTTTACTATAACTGTGTTTTGTAGCATTTTTTTCTTTCAATGATGGAATCACCATGCAGCTATGCGATTAAACCACTCATTTACTTCAACGCTTTATTCGGAAGCAACCTCACCAAAAATCCCAAATACAACCGGATATGCCATTTGCTGCTTGCATGGCAAATACTGAGTTTAGCCCTACATTTCGCTTATGTATGTCTAAAAGCTGAACTGTTCAGTCAAAACACTCAGATCATTATCAGGAGACTGGACGAAATTTAACGGTATTCCTCTCCATGATTTGCAAAATTTTATTTCAGCCTGAATGCCAAAACATTTCTATCCTCATTCATCTAGCAAACAAAGTGCTATTGAGATTAAGAGACAACTACTCGATTATCAATCTAAGACGTTTTGCAATTTTAGCAATAGTTCATCCACTTCTCATACTATGTTTCACATTTATAACGGTAATTAACATTTTTATATTCAAACGGCCAAATTACGTCATATCTGGTTCTGCAAAATTTCTAGAATTGAACCAAAAATACCATCTTGAAGTTTTTCAGTACTTACTACTTTTCCCATGCACAATTCTTTCTAGACATGTACCTTTGATGACTACAGTATTTCTAAACGCCATGATGAGTTTGATATTTTACAATTTGTCGATTATTATTCAAAAATGTAAAAACAGCAATTGTACCATCAGCGACATTAAACGGCTCATTTCCTGGCATCGTGAATGCTGTGAATTGCTCCGATTGGTGGAAACAGTTGCAAATCGGCTGCAACTTTTACATTTAATAACAGGAATTGTTGCTATTTTAATTCACGTGAGAAACATAACTGTTCCTGGACAAAACATAACAGTAGTTCAGTTTGTAGTAGCAATCTGTATATATGCTTCAATACTTTTGGTTATTTTATTAACATCGTCAGCTAACCAGATGGTAATATCAAATAGTTTATGTTAATTAAAATGTCTCTTGATGATCTCTTAATGTCTTGTAGTTAAAAACAAGTCTTAAAAACTTAATGGAAATGAGTTATCAGCTGCAAGCAAAGTCGGATAAACCTCGCTTTAAGAAAAAGCATCAAGCGGTTAGTAATTTTACTCCAAAAATAAGAAATCATTACATTAAAAATTGGATTATATTTGCATATAGATGGCTGCAAAAATCGATTTATACGTGACATTTGTGAAGCTAAGTGACACAAGAATATCCGTTGCAAAACTGACAATATCTTCTATGCACTCAATAATTACAGTAAGTATGGCAGAAGATGACACGGTTTACCGGTATACTGTACATATAATGGTACAGTTCATTTTTTTTTTTTCAGATAAGCGATTTTATTTTAAATTATTCGTTTATCTTATACAGCAAATGATGAAAGTAACTTCCTAATTCTATGTGAAACTTAATTGGACAATAAAATGTCTTTGACACCCAAATGCATATTAAAATAAAAATGTAAAAAATTCGTTCATTTTTTTACAGTATAGTGAAATACGTTTAACTTGAATACGCTTAACACAAAATAATATTAAAGTCCCGCCGAAAAAATAGGCATTTTCATACATTTTTGTCTTTTAACACGAAAGACCAATCGCTTAAAAAAAAGGATTTCGATTTTCCGAATAAACAAAATGCATACACCTTATCTTAATTTTTAATAAAAAGAAAAAAAAATGTCCTACAGACAGGGATTGAACCCGCCACCTCCAAACTCCATGCCGAAGTACTGACCACTACGCTATGCATTCTGAATTAGAGTTTACCAAACACTGTCTCACGAATGCCACATTGATTTATATAACTTATTTAAACGAATATTATAACAATATTTAATGTTTTGCTAGAAACCGTCTTGGGAATGTACTCAACAATTTCCCAAAGTTTCATAGCAATCGGATGAATTGTTTAGTAATGCATAAAATACAAACATCGAAACACACAAACATACATTCATTTATATATAGATATAGATTTACAAATTACTATAATTTTACCCATTTAAGCCACTAGTTTCATTGAATGCTTGTGTAAAAAATTCTAAAGTAACTTAATTCAGGGAATGCACCGGTATTCTTGCAAGCTTAAGGTATTATTATTTTGGCAAAACATAAAAAATGCAAAGCATAATTTCCTGCAATTTTTGTAACCATCCACATTATAACCCTATAAAATTCACTCCTTCTATTATCAATTTTGCTACGTTTCCGAGTTTGAATTTGCTAGGTTATAAGGTAAACCATCATCCCAAAATATTTCATTTCTACAGCTACTTTCAGCAAGAAAACATCAAAGTTAAAGCTTAGTACAATCGCGTTTTGTAGCATTTTTTTAATAATGGAATTACCATTCAGCTACGCCATTAAACCGCTCATTTATATAAACGCTTTAATCGGAAGTAACATCACCAAAAATCCTAAATACAACCGGATATGCCATTTGCTGTTTGTATGGCAAATGATAAGTTTAATCCTACACTTTGCTTATGGATGTCTGAAAGCTGAACTGTTAAGTGAGAACATTCAAATTATTATAAAGAGCCTACAGGAAATTGTAACAGTAATCTTCACCATAGTTTGCAAAATTGTGTTTCAACTTGAATGCCAAAATGTTGCTATCATAATTGGTCAAGCAAACAAAGTGCTTTTCAGATTCAAAGACAACCGCTCGATTATCAATCTAAGACGTTTTGCAATTACTGGACAAATTCTTCAACTTATGCTACTAATTATCGTATTTTTGATGGCAATCGACAGTATTATATTAAAACGACCAAATTATGTCAGATCTGGTTCTGCAAAATTTCTAGAATTGGACCAAAAATACCATCTAGAAGTTCTTCAGCAATTATTACTTGTCCCATGCACTATTCTTTCTAGACACGTACCTATCAATACTGCTATAGTTTTATATGTCATGACGAGTTTCATATTTTACAAAATGTCGATAATTATTAAAAAATGTAATGACAGCAATTGTACCATTAGCGACATTAAAAGGCTCATTTCCTGGCATCGTGAATGCTGTGAATTGCTCCGATTGGTGGACACAGTTGCAAATCGACTGCAACTTTTACATTTAATAACAGTTATAGCTTTTGTTTTAATATACGTGAGAAACATAACTGTTCCGGGCCAAAACATAACATTATTTCAGTTTGTAGCAACAATCGGTATATCTGCATCAACAATTTTGGTTGTTTTATTCCCATCGTTAGTAAACCAGATGGTAATAGCAAACAGTATACGTTTACAGTATGTTAATTAAAATGTCTCTCGATAATCTCTTAATGTCTTGCAGTTAAAGACCAGTCTTAAAAACTTAACGGAAATGAGCTATCAGCTGCAAGCGAAGTCGCATAAACTTCGCGTTATGAAAAAGCGTCAAGCAGTTAGTAACTTTACTTTAAAAATAAGAAATCATTACATTATAAACTGTATTATATTTGCATACAGCTGGCTGAAAAAATCGATTTATACGTGACATTTGTGGAGCTAAGTGAAACAAGAATGTCCGTTGCAAAACTGACAATATCTACTATGCACTCAATAATTGCAGTAAGTAAGACTTAAGGTATCCAGTATACTGTAATGTAACAGTTAATCACAATTTAGTTTTTGTTACTAATTTTCTTTTTCAGATAAGTGATTTTCTTTTGAGTTATTCATTACTTCTATACAGCAAATGATGAAAGTGATTTCTTAATATTACATAAAACGTGATTGAACAATCAAATGTCTGACACCCAAATACATATTACAATAAAAATGTACAGTATAATATTTGTAGATTTATTTCATACATTTTTTTCTTTTAAGACAAAACCAAATTGGCTTAAATTTAGAAAAAATCAAACTTTTTATAGAAAAAAATGAATAATAAATCCATTTATTTAATTTTATAAATAAAATATATTAAGTTTTGTTTTTTCAAGATAAAAATTAAAAAAAAATTAAATTACTATAATTTGATCCAATATAGTCAGGTTTCGTTAAATGTTTTTGTGTGTCTATGTAAATTTAAGTATTGGCTGGTTATCATTGATGCAAGAAGGTAATCAATACAATAAAAAGTTTTAAAGTTATGATTATTATTTAATGTACTTTAAAATCGCAAAAGCAATCAATTAATCAATGTTAAATAATAAACTATTGATTATATTATACAACTTCGTGTAAGCTAAAGGTACTATTACTGTTGTAAAACATTTTAAAAAAATGTACAGCATAATTTCCTGCAATTTATGTAACCACCAACAATATGACCATATCAAATTCACTGCTTCTATTATCAAATTTGCTACTTTTCAAAATTCAATTTACTACGTCAGCATCTTAAAAAATTCATTGCGAAACCTTCTTTCAACACATAAACATCAAAGTGAAAGTTTGCTATAACTGTGTTTTGTAGCATTTTTTTTTCAACGATGGAATCACCTTGCAGCTATGCGATTAAACCACTCATTTATTTCAACGCTTTACTCGGAAGCAACCTCACCAAAAATTACAAATACAACCGGATATGCCATGTGATGTTTGCATGGCAAATGCTATGTTTAATTCTACATTTCGCTTTTGGATGTCTGAAAGCTGAACTGTCAAGTCAAAACATTCAGATCATTATCCAGAGCTTGCAAGAAATTGTTACAGGAATCCACTCCATGGTTTGCAAAAGTGTATTTCAGCAACAATGCCAAAATACTGCTATCCTCATTGGTCAAGCAAACAAAGTGCTATTCAGATTCAAAGATAACCGCTCGATTATCAATCTAAGACGTTTTGCAATTTCAGTAATATTTCATCCACTTATCATACTATTTATCTCAATTATAGTAGTAATCGACATCATTATAATGAAACGGCCAAATTACGTCACATATGGTTCTGCAAAATTTCTAGAATTGGACCAAAAATACCATCTTGAAGTTCTTCATTACTTGCTACTTTTCCCATTCACTATTCTTTATAGACACATACCTTTTATGACCATAGTATTTTTATACGTCATGATGAGTTATATATTTTACAAATTGTCGATTATTATTCAAAAATCTAATGACAGCAATTATACCATCAGCGACATTAAACGGCTCATTTCCTGGCATCGTGAATGCTGTGAATTGCTCCGATTGGTAGACACCGTTGCAAATCGACTGCAACTTTTACATTTGATGACAGCAATTACTTCTATTTTAATTCAAGTGAGAAACATAACTGTTCCAGGCCAAAACATAACAGTAGTTCTGCTTGTAGCTACAATTATTATATCTGCTTCAACCATTTTGGTTATTTTATTTCCATCGTTAGTTAACCAGATGGTAATATCAAATAGTATATGTTTATGTTAATTAAAATGTTACTCTATAATATCTTAATGTCTTGTAGTTAAAGACAAGTCTTAAAAACTTAACGGAAATAAGCTATCAGCTGCAAGCGAAGTCCTATAAAAAACATGTTATGAAAAAACATCAAGCGGTTAGTAATTTTACTTCAAAAATAAGAAATCATCACACTAAAAACTGTATTATATTTGCATATAGTTGGCTGCAAAAATAGATTTATACGTGACATTTGTGGAGCTAAGTGACACAAGAATCTCTGTAGCAAAACTGACAATATCTACATTGCACTCAATAATTACAGTAAGTATGGCTAAGGTACACATGTAATGGGAGATTATTAAACTCTCAGATTCCGATCTCATATATTAACTTTATAATCAATTGCTACTACTAAACTTAAATATTGTTTTTTTCTTCTTCAGATAACTGATTTTATTTTGAATTACTCCTTTCTTCTATACAGCAAATGATGAAAGTGATTTCCTAATCTATATACAGTAAATAAAGGAATGTACGTGTGTTTGTGTGTGTGTATTCGTCCCTTATGCATTCCTACACTGTTCGTCCTATTTCCCTGAAATATTCGGTACACTCAAAGGAACATGGTAGTCATAAAAAGATTTTAAATATAGTTATAATATTATTTATATCCAATTTCATATTACAAAAGCGCCTTTCCTTCAAAAACTAAACTAATGAAAATGACCATCATATATTATTTAATGCATATTAAATTTTTTTTCAAGATCAAAATTGAAGTTTCAGTTAAAAAAATTCATAACACTATAATTTGAACCATTTTAGTCAGGTTTCATTGAATGTTTTTGGGTGTTTATGAAAATTCAAGTATTAACTGTTAATCAATATCGCAAGAGGTTAATCAATAAAATAAAAGTTTTAAGTTATGATTATTATTTTACTGTACTATACGCCCGCCAAAACAATTAATTATTTAATGTTAAATAATGAACTACTGAACTTCGTGTAAGTTAAAGATAATATTATAGTTGTAAAACATTTTAAAATGCACAGTATTATTTACTGCCGACATTACAACAATATAAAATTACATACAAAATGCAATTTATTAGCTCCGCATCCTAAATAATTCATTGCTACAACTTCTTTTAACAAGTAAACATCAGAGTTAAAGTTTAATTCAACTGCGTTTTGTAGCAGTTTTTAAAAATGATGGAATCACCATGCAGCTATACTATTAAACCACTCATTTATTTCAACGCTTTACTCGGAAGTAACCTCACCAATAATCCCAAATACAACCGGATATGCCATTTCATGCTTGCATGGCAAATGCTATGTTTAATCTTACATTTCGCTTATGGATGTCTGAAAGCTGAACTCTTCAGTCAAGACACTCAGATCATTATCTTGAGCTTGCAGGAAATTGGCACAGCAATCCTCTCCATGGTTTGCAAAATTGTATTTCAACTTGAATGCCTAAACTTTGCCATCCTCGTTGGTCAAGCAAACAAAATGCTTTTGAGA
This sequence comes from Helicorthomorpha holstii, assembly GCA_013389785.1. Lineage (NCBI taxonomy): Eukaryota > Metazoa > Arthropoda > Diplopoda > Polydesmida > Paradoxosomatidae > Helicorthomorpha > Helicorthomorpha holstii. The sequence goes on along the minus strand of JAAFCF010005931.1, from coordinate 14,859,550 downwards.
CTAAGAGACAACTACTTGATTATCAATCTAAGACGTTTTGCCATTTTAGTAATAGTTTATCCACTTATCATACTGTTTATCTCATTTATAATAATAATCGACATTGCTATATTAAAACGACCAAATTACGTCATATCTGGTTCTGCAAAATTTCTAGAATTAGACCAAAAATACCATCTTCAAGTTTTTCAGTTCTTAGTACTTTATCCCCTTACTAGTCTTCATAGATATCTACCTTTTATGACTACAATATTTTTATACGCCATGATAAGTTTGATATTTTACAAAATTTCAATTATTATTAAAAAATCTAATGATAGCAAATGCACCATCAGCGACATTAAACGGCTCATTTCCTGGCATCGTGAATGCTGTGAATTGCTCCGATTGGTGGAAACAGTTGCAAATCGGCTGCAATTTTTACATTTGCAAACTACAATTGTTTCTGTTTTAATTCACGTGAGAAACATAACTGTTCCAGGCCAAAACATAACAGCAGTTCTGCTTGTAGCAACAATCATTATGTGTTCTTCAACACTTTTGGTTATTTTGTTCCCATCGTTAGTTAACCAGATGGTAATAGCATATGTTTATGTAGCATAATAGTACAGTACATGTTAATTAAGATGTTTTTTGATAATCTCTTAATGTCTTGTAGTTAAAGATCAGCCTTAAAAACTTAATGGAAATGAGTTATCAGCTGCAAGCAAAGTCGCATAAACTACACGTTATGAAAAAACACCAAGCGGTTAGTAATTTTACTTCAAAAATAAGAAATCATCACATTAAAAACTGTATTATATTTGCATATAGCTGGCTGCAAAAATCGATTTATACGTGACATTTGTGAAGCTAAGTGACACAAGAATATCCGTTGCAAAACTGACAATATCTACTATGCACTCAATAATTACAGTAAGTATGACTAAGGTACACATTTAATGAGAGATCATCAAGGAGTAAACTCTCAGATTTCAATCTTATATATTAACTTTTATAATTAATCAATTGCGACTACTTAACTTAAAACTTGTTTTTTTTTTTCCTTTCAGATAAGTGATTTTCTTTTGAGTTATTCCTTTCTTCTATACAAGAAATGATGAAAGTGATTTCCTAAAGCGCCATCTTTTGAGCTAACGATAAAACTAATATGATAAATGCAATAACACAATAAAAAATTAACAGACCTTCGTAATCTTTGCATTTTTACCCGCAACAGGTAAAACTAGTTCTATGTAAAACTTAATTGGACCATAAAATGTCTTTAACACTCAAATGCATATTAAAATTAAAATGTGAAAGATTTGTTGTCATAGTACAGTGAAATACGTTTCACTCATTTCTCCTTCCTGTTTTATTTAGCTGTCTGCTATTATTGCTACAATATAACTTATCTAAACACATATCAAAAAGCATTACCTACAGATATAATTGTTGGCTGTAAAAAATGATTTACCGGTGGAGTTTACATTTAATAAATACAGTAAGTGGCCAAATATTTAACTCAATACAGTATTACTAATCAATATTGGTCATTATATTTGTTCAGATAAGTGATTTGAATTTTATATCCAATTTCCTAGTGCTAAAACGCCTTTCCATCATAAACTAAACTAACAGAAAAAGGTCATCATGTACTATTCAATTCATATTTAGTTTTTTTTTCTCCAAAATAAAAATTGAAATTTTATTTTAAAAAATTCTAAATTACTATAATTTGATGGATTTGAGTAAGGTTTCGTTAAATGTTTTTGTGTGTTTATGTAAATTTAAGTAATGATTGATATTCAATATTGAAAGAGGTTAATCAATACAATAAAAAGTTTTAAAGTTAACATTATAAGCTACTGTACTATAAAATAGCAAAAAAAAAATCAATTTATAAAAGTTACATAATAAACTATTGATTATATTATTGAACGTCGTATAAGCTAAAGGTACTATTACTGTTGTAAAACATTTTTAAAAAATGTACAGCATAATTTCCTGCAATTTATGTAACCACCAACGTCATGGCCATATCACATTCACTGCTTTTATTATCAATTTTTCTACTTTTTAAAATTCTATTAACTACGTCAGCATCTTAAATAATTCATTGCTACAGCTTCTTTCAACACGTAAACATCAAAGTTCAGGTTTGGTATAACTGCGTTTTGTAGCGGTTTTTAAAAAAGATGGAATCCCCATGCAGTTATGCTATTAAACCACTCATTTATTTCAACGCTTTACTCGGAAGCAACCTCACCAAAAATTACAAATACAACCGGATTTGCCATGTGATGTTTGCATGGCAAATGCTATGTTTAATCCTACATTTCGCTTATGGATGTCTGAAAGCTGAACTCTTCAGTCAAGACACTCAGATCATTATCAAGAGCTTGGAGGAAATTGTTACAGGAATCCTCTCCATGGTTTGCAAAATTGTATTTCAGCATCAATGCCAAAACATTGCTATCATCATTGGTCAAGCAAACAAAGTGCTTTACAGATTAGGAGACAACTATTCGATTATCAATCTCAGACGTTTTGCAATTTTTGTAGTAGTTCATCCACTTATTATAATGTTTATTTCAATTATAGTAGTAATCGACATCTTTATATTGAAACGACCAAATTACGTCATATCTGGTTCTGCAAAATTTCTAGAATTGGATCAAAAATACCATCTTCAAGTTCTTCACTTCTTAGTACTTTTCCCGTTCACTATTCTTTATAGACATGTACCTTTTATGACTATAACATTTTTATACGCCATGATGAGTTTGATATTTTACAAATTGTCTATTATTATTCAAAAATGTAATGACCGTAATTGCACCATCAGCGACATTAAACGGATCATTTTCTGGCATCGTGAATGCTGTAAATTGCTTCGATTGGTGGACACAGTTGCAAATCGACTGCAACTTTTACAATTGATAACAGCAGTTGCTTCTGTTTTACTTCAAGTGAGAAACATAACTGTTCCGGGCCAAAACATAACAGTAGTTCTGCTTGTATCTACAATCATTACATATGCTTCAACACTTCTAGTTGTTTTATTCCCATCTTTAGTTAACCAAAGGGTAATAGCCAATAGTATATGTTTATGTTAATTAAAATGTTACTCGATAATATCTTAATGTCTTGTAGTTAAAGACAAGTCTTAAAAACCTAATGGAAATGAGCTATCAGCTGCAAGCAAAGTCGCATAAACTTCGTGTTATGAAAAAGCATCAAGCGGTTAGTAGTTTTACTCAAAAAATAGGAAATCATTACATTAAAAATTGAATTGTATTTGTATATAGCTGGCTGCAAAAATCGATTTATACGTGACATTTGTGGAGCTAAGTGACACAAGAATATCTGTTGCAAAACTGACAATATCTACTATGCACACAATAATTACAGTAAGTATTACTATGTAATTGGAGATCAGCATGGAGTCAACTCTCAAATTCCGATCTTATATTGTATATTAACTTTATAATTAATCAATTGCTACTACTAAACTTAAATAATTTTTTTTCAGGTAACTGATTTTATTTTGAGTTATTCCTTTCTTCTATACAGCAAATGATCGTTATAATATTTTTATAATTAAATTTGCGGTTAGCAAGACATACGTTTACAATCAATAAATACAGTAAGTGGCCAAATATTTGTCTCTATATTATTAATTAAAATTGATCACTATATTTTTCTCCAGATAAGTAATTTTATTTTGAATTTTATATCCTATTTCATAGTGCAAAAATGCCTTTTCTTCATAAACTAAACTAAAAATAAATGACTATCATGTAATATTCAATTCCTATTAAGTTTTTTTTTTTTTTTCAAGATATAAATTAAAATTTTATTTAAAAAATTTCAAATTACTATGATTAAATCCATTTTAGTTAGATTTCGTTGAATGTTTTTGTGTGTTTATGCGAATTTAAGTAATGACTGTTAATCAATAATGCACGAAGTTAATCAACACAATAAAAGTGTTTAAGTTGTGATTAGTTTTTACTATACTATAACATCGCAAAAACAATCAATTAATCAATTTCAAACAATAAACTATTGATTATATTATTGAACTTCGTATAAGCTAAAAGTTCTATTATTGTTATAAAACATTTTTTAAAATGCACAGCATAATTTACTGCAATTTTGGTAACCACCAACATTATCACCATATAACATTTACTGCTTTTATTATCAAATTTGCTACTTTTCAAAATTCAATTTACTACGTCAGAATCCTACAAAATTCATTGCTAAAGCTTCTTTCAACACGTAAACATCAAAGTGAAAGTTTGCTATAACTGTGTTTTGTAGCATTTTTTTTTTCAATGATGGAATCACCATGCAGCTATGCGATTAAACCTCTCATTTACTTCAACGCTTTACTCGGAAGTAACCTCACCAATAATCCCAAATACAACCGGATATGTCATTTGATGCTTGCATTGCAAACGCTGAGTTTAGTTCTACACTTTGCTTATGGATGTCTGAAAGCTGAACTGTTCAGTCCAAACACTCAGATCATCATAAAGAGCCTGCAGGAAACAGGAACAGTAATAATCACCATTGTTTGCAAAATTATATTTCAGTCTGAATGCCAAAATATTGCTGTCGTCATTGGTCAAGCAAACAAAGTGCTATTGAGATTAAGAGACAACTACTCGATTATCAATCTAAGACGTTTTGCAACTTTTTTAATAATCTATCCACTTATCTCACTAATTGTCATATTTATAATGGCATTCGACATCGTTATATTAGAACGTCCAAATTACGTCAGATCTGGTTCTGCAAAATTTCTAGAATTGGACAAAAAATACAATTTACAAGTTCTTCAATACTTAGTACTTTTCCCGTGCACAGCTTTTTCTAGACAAATACCTTTTATGACAGCTACATTTTTATACGTCATGATGAGTTTCATATTTTACAAATTATCGGTTATTATTAAAAAATGTAATGACCACAATTGTACCATCAGCGACATTAAACGGCTCATTTCCTTTCATCGTGAATGCTGTGAATTGCTCCGATTGGTGGACACAGTTGCAAATCGACTGCAACTCTTACAATTGATAGCAGCAATAGCTACGGCATTAATTTACGTGAGAAACATAACTGTTCCTGGTCAAAACATAACATTTGTTCAGTTTGTAGCAACATTCGGTATATATGCTTCGACACTTCTACTTATTTTATTCCCATCATTACTTAACCAAATGGTAATATCAAACTGCTAGCAATATTTCTGTTAATTAAAATGTCTCGTGATTGTCTCTTTTGTCTTGAAGTCGATAATCTCTTAATATCCTGTAGTTAAAGACAAGTCTTAAAAACTTAATGGAAATGAGCTATCAGCTGCAAGCGAAGTCGCATAAACTTCGCGTTATAAAAAAGCGTCAAGCGGTTAGTAATTTTAATCAAAAAATAAGAAATCATCACATTAAAAACTGTTTTATATTTGCATATAGTTGGCTGCAAAAATAGATTTATACGTCACATTTGTCGAACTAAGTGAAACAAGAATATCTGTTGCAAAACTGACCATATCTACTATGCACTCAATAATTACAGTAAGTATGACAAAAGGTACACGTGTACAGTATAGCTGGATGTAACTGGAAATCAGCATGTAGTAAACACTCAGATTCAGATTTCCCTATATACTGTATATTAACTTTATAATTAATCAATTGCTTTTACTAAACTTAAATATTTCATTTCATTTTATTATTTTTTCAGATAAGCGATTTTCTTTTGAGTTATTCTTTCCTTCTATACAGCAAATGACAAAAGTGATTTCCAAATATAATATAAAACTATTAAAAGTAAAAAATGAGTTACCTTTTATTTTATAAAATGAAAAATTTCAATAATGTGATGCGATTCAGCTTATATGAGAGATACGAAAATCAATTAGTTGCCAATTAGTAACTAACTAATTTTACAACTGAATAGCTTTTTTAAGTACAATTGTAAGCGCTAGAAATTATTCTAGAATTTATTTGGTCAGTGCATTTTCAATGTCATGCAAAGTCTCTAATGTCTTTCACATTTTGTAAAAAAATGTGTAACAAGTTACTACGGTAGTTGACCGGTTTTGACCGGGATCAAAAATTGTCTAAAAAAATTCTTTTCTTAAAAATCTATATATATAAAAGAGACTGTGTGTGTGTCTTTCTGTCCTTTATGCATTCCTAAACTATTCGTCCTATCGCTATGAAATTTTAGGACATTATTCTGTGTACTCAGACGAACCTATGGGCCTAAAAAAGTTTTTAAATTTTGTTAAAATTATTTTTTAATAAAATGTTTTAATTAAATTTTGAGGTTCGCGGGACAGAATTTGGGAAACCTATAGCGCCATCTTTTGAGCTACCGATAAAACTTTTATGGTGAATGCAAAAACGCAATAGAAAATTAACGGGACGGGTGAGAACGGGACAATTCGGGAACGGACTTCATAATCTTCGCAGCAAAGCGCGAACGGGACAGCTAGTAAATAAATAAATAAAACGTCATTTTCGTTGACCACGGCGCCGGGTTCTTTGAACGCGCTGAACCCGCATTACGCCGGCTCTGGTTGTATGGCGTTATGGATTATGTGATAGGAAATAGAGTAGACTCTGTAAACACATTATAGGGAACAGAAATTTCAATATCAGATTTGAAATTTCATTTTGGCTGATTGCTATGATAACTTTAGTTCTTAACCCCTTATTTGAATTGTAGAACATTCAAATGCCTATTAATATTCTCTGATTAACAATAGAAATTTGATTAACATACTTAACTAGGGAATGTGGAAGGGTCCGATCGGAGTGCCAACGTTTAGGACGCCAAAATCGACTAATGATCGACCGACGACTACCACTTATAAGACCATTTGTTTATAGTTTACAAGTTTAGTGTATAATGAATACTGTATTACCCCTATACCATCAGTAATAGTCAGCTGTCAACTTATTCCTTACGATAGCGACAACCATATTAAAATTATTAAACATTTTGAGTCAAGCATCTGGGCTCGAGAATATTATTTAATGGCGTGAATGATCGACTAAAAATAAACTCTGAACAACGGATTGACTCCGACAACGCTAAGTCGTGAACATTCGTTTAAAGACATTTTATACTTATTTTATCTTTATTGACATACCTTGTATGTAGACAGCAACTTTGAATACACAAAACGACGTAAATAATCCTGAGATTTCTTCCGGTGTTATTACGAAGTATCTATCCGAGTAAGCCTCGCAGCCGAAAAGTAAACATTTTGCACACCAAATATTTCTTAAAGTACTGAAATACTTCAACGATATTAGTATTTTTGAAACTCAGTCAAACAATTAACAACGATAGTTAACTCACGAAATACACACAAAATGTGACAAAACTGTCACTTTATAAACACGCAACAACAACGTACACTAGAAGTCACGCCACTGATAATAATGAATTATGCTAAATCATGGTTACTAGTGACGTATTAGCATGAAGTCGTTTAGAATGATTCCCATTTTAAACACTTAACAGTCACAGCGTCATGTGGAGTTAGCTGCTTCATATAATTACGTCATGTGGATCTTTTTCAACAGGTTAAAATCGTTAAACTATTTTTATTAATTAAAATTAAACCGTGAGCTAGAATTTAATATTATGTTATTCTGTCATTTAGTTTTAATATACTGTACAGTATTTATTTTATTGCTTAAACTGCTTACTAATAACATATTTTTTATAAACGATTAATTTTAAACCATGCTCATCAACCTTGGCGCATCATCCAGTTGAAGGGAACCGTTTCGCCACATGGGCCATCATGTTTAATTCTTAACCCTTGCATTTTAAAATTATCAAAGGGTAAGATTTGCATAATGATGTATTTTTTATTTTTGCATTAGAGTAATAACTTTACCTGGTTTATTACGAGAATGGCAGCTAAGATCTAGTCGGTTGGAGTAAGTGACTCCATCAGTTCCACAAACAGGAGCTACAAAAAACTCACTAGTACGAGTGCATGGATCACTTTCTGCTTTGCAAACTAATTAAGCAATATTTATTAAAAATTAAGTTAAAATTTCAATGTAAATTAATGTAACATACCAAAGTTTTCCGTGAACAAGAAAATGAACGTAAAAAGGTATACCAAAGTAGACATATTGGACAAATCAGTTGCACGTACAGAAATAATACACAATATAAAAAATAATATGAAATTAAATTAAGCATTGGTATTTATAAAGCCAATTTGAAACTTTAAATGACCATGCGTTTATTGTTATACGGTAATAACTATTAAATGGTATAATGAACGTTGCGTCACAAACAATTCTTTATTCACAATGATTCGTATTATATTTAACACCACTGAAATTTTTAAAATAACATACTGTAATAAAAATAGCTGAAATATAATACAGGATGTGTTTTCCGAGATATTATTGCGCAGTTAAATATATTCCAATGAAAATCTATAAAAAAGAAAAACATTTATGAAAATTAAAATATCATGATAAAAAAAATTAATTCTCACTTATTGATCTCTGCATACTCCACGGTAAAGCAGCTTTAAACCTAATAATTATTTATTGATTTTAATTAGTAATAGTTATTATT
>JAAFCF010005931.1:14830088-14848347 GCA_013389785.1 Helicorthomorpha holstii | reverse complement strand
TAAACCTAATAATTATTTATTGATTTTAATTAGTAATAGTTATTATTGATTTATTAGAAGCACACGTGACAACAAGTCGCCTAACCTAAGTTTCTTAACTTAAGTTGCTTTATCTAAGTTGCTTAGCTTAAGTGGTTTAACCTAAGTTAATACAGTAGTTATATTGTTAATAAAAGTTTACCTGGAGTGAACTGTTGGTCGCACTGTAGAGCTTCAATGTTGCTGTAAACTCTACCACCACTTGCACAAACTGGATCAAAATTTTGTGGAATATCGCAAGCTGATGGTCTCCCTGAACATTCTGTACATATATTTTTAAAAAATTTAATAAAACTATTTTTTTCTGGGGTAAAACTTGCATCAAAATTTCTTCATAATTTTTTTTTACCTATAACAAGTCCAATAATGAGAAAGCAGAAAATAAGCGTGATTAACCTCGACATTATTATTGCAACACAATTCAATATAAAACTGAAATTATCTCTTTTAAAGTACGCGTGTAGATGTATTTATACAAGATTCCCCATCAATTATTATACAGTAAAACGGGTTGTACAATTCTTGGAATCACTTTAATCCGGTTCCTTAAGGAAAAACAAACCCCAAAAAATTAAATTATCAAAATAACGTAAACAAAAAAGTCATGACCAAGTTCAAAAGTACTGAATGTTTATTATCGATTTCTTGATGATTAAAATTATAAAATTACAGAAGTTTTTTTTTATTGATATTATTGATTTCCAGTTTTCATCATTCAATTAGTTTAGTATGAATTGCAAGGTCCATTGCGTCGTATTTTTAAATCTATTAAAAACAAATAATAATCTTATTAGTAAATTAAGTCATTACTCAATATCATCTAGAAATTATTTATATTAAACACATAAACAACTTCAGTTTTTATCCAAAAAAAATATCAACATTACTATTAAATTAGTATTAAAAGTGAAGGAAATTACTTGGTCGAGTTTCAGCTGCGCATTTGAGTGCATAACGATTACTATAGGTTTTGCCATCTGTACCGCAGACAGGGGCGTAAATTTTAGGTATGGCACAATAACGACGGGCATCAACTTCGTTATATTCTAAAAATAAATCAATTTATGTTTATAATTTTAGTAATATACACATAATTCATTTGATCTAAACTAATTAATACATTTTTATTTATTTTATAAGTTGTATTAAGTGACTCGTATGGGCCACTTTCTGTTCTCCCTATACATTGGTGTTCAATGTATTTAATAATTTAAATTTTCAAATTAGTGTTCTAAAAACATTCAAAATTTTAATTTAAGCACGTGACTTTCAGCTGTCATAGTAATTAAATCATTAATCTCATCAAATAAATGAAGTACCGGTACCAGTAATTAAAAATTTGTTTAACGAATTGTACATTTAAATAAAATCTTTATCAATTTTATGTTATAAATTTACTTACCAAAAACAGCGCCTAATACAACGAAACAAAGCAAAATAGCGTACACAATTTTCCCCATTTTATATTTGTTTGAATTTTTCAGTTAAGAAATCAATCACTTTCAAACAGAGCAAAATATTAAATGAGCTAAATGATCAACCGAGGAAATGATTTATTTATATACTAACAGTACCGGTACAGCATAATATTGAAATTAAAGGTAAAAGTTGTCAACAGGACGTACAGGCAATTTTTTCCATAGAAAAAATCAAAGCGAAGCTAATTATAAATTTAAAGTGAAAAATATACATATGAAAAAAACCCTAAATAAACTTACGAAATTAAGTAACAACTAAGATTAAAAAATTGTGTCATATAAAAAAATAAACATATTTTCAGAGTAGTCACTGACATAACAGTTTTTGTTGCTTTACTTTCGTTTAATCGAAATGACAAGACAAATTTCTTTAATGACGTATGTGACAATCATTTTTTTAAAAAGGCAAATTTATTGCGTAAAGACCTTTCAGGTGTTTTACTGGGTGTAAAATGGGGTTTTACTTTTATAAAGCAACAAAAATTAAGCAATCAATAATTGCAGTAGTTAATAGAAATTGCACAATTTGTTAAGTCTGTTTCAAAAGTAACAAGAATAACTTTTTATTCATTGACAGAACTATTTTTCTACATTATCACGTAAATTACTATTATTATTTAAATTGTTGTATACCAACTCGCTACTATGCTATGTCACTTAGAATCTAACCATAGAGTCTATGAAGCGACATGAATTTTAAATGCGCATTCGATTTACATTGAGTTCCATAGACTCTGTGATCAGATTTGATGCAACATAGAATAATAAATATAAAAAAGTAAGTATTATTAAATATACAAAAAATTTAAGTTTTAACATAATTATTTCTTTGATAAATAAAAATAGTATTTTTGATATCAAATTTTACTTCATTTTTTGCATAATTTTGTGTAAAATAATCTGTTTTTATTTACATTTTCTGTCCAACAAAATAAGTATTATTCATTGCAACATCTTTTCATTTAGGTCAACACACATTTTAAAATTGTCGGTATATTTAATCATGAAATTGTCTTTGAGTTATGCAATGTGGTCTCTTATCTATTTCAACCTTTTAATCGGAAATAACTTGACTAAAAATCCCAAATTTAACCGGATATGCAATGTAATTTTTGCATTTCAAATGCTGACCTCCGTGTCTCACATTGCTTACGGATATCTCAAGTCCGAGCTGAATACTCAGGATATTCAAAAAATAATGGCAAGTCTTAACATCATTTTTACAGGCATCTTTTGCACCATATGCAAAATTATTTGCAAACTTGAATGCCAGAATATGATCTTTCTCATTGAAAATGTCGACAAACTGTTATTGAATTTAAAAGACAAAAACTTAATTGTCTTTAAACTAAGACGAATTGCAATGCTTTTACTTATTTTTCCATTTGCAATTCTCGGTTTTCATTATTTACAAGGCATTGAAATTCATCTGTTAAAACGTCCAAATTACGTCGTGTACGCATCAGAAAAGTTTCAAGAATTGGATCGAAGATTTCGGATTAAAATCATTTATTACTTAATACTTTCTCCATGCACTTATCTCTCCTTATGTTTGCCCTTTATAACTATGATATTTCTGCATCTTATGGTCAGCCAAATATTCTCTAAAACGTTAATGACCATTAAAAAAGACAATTGCACCATCAGTGACATTAGACGATTTATCTCTTGGCACCGAAAATGCTGCCAGTTGTTACGATTAGTGGATACAATTGTAAACAAACTTTTATTGGCACAATTGACGGCTGTTTTAAGTATTGCTTTAATTTATGTGCGCAACCTGACTGTCCCGGGACAAAACGTACCAGTTCTTCAGTTTGTTATCATTGCAATCATAATTGGGATGCTACTGGTCATTATTTTGTTTCCAACGTTGGCTAACAAAATGGTAAGCGTAATTATAACATTAAAAACATTTTTTTATTAACAATAGTTTGTTAGGTTAAAGCAAGTCTTAATGATTTAATGAAAATTGGTTATCAACTGCAAAAAAATAATAAAATAAAACATCAAACTGTAAGACAATTTTATCAATAAGTTAATATTATTGCTTATTTCAGTAAAATAATTAAATTGTACTGCATAGTTGGCTGCAAAAATTGAATTATACGTCGCATTTGTCCAGTTGAGTGAAACAAGAATTTCCATTGGGCAATTGCTAATAGTCAATTTGCATATGATAATAACAGTAAGTAAAATTAAATAAAAATTTAAGTTATTTAATCAGTTTATCTGTTATTTACTCTCTTATTTCTTTTTGCAGATAAGTGATTTTATTTTAAATTATGCATTCATTCTCTATAGCAAGTGAAAACTTCTGTTGGAAATTATTCGAGGAATTATATTGGCCAGTAATTATAATCTCAATAGACATTTTTAATTATCGGTATAATTAATTAAATTGTTAATACTAAAATGTGGCAAATGAAGTCACGATTGAAAATAATAATAATTAAACAATAGATTCGTTATAAAACCAGTTAATGGATCAACTGTTATATCGATTTATCAAGTAAATAAATATTAAAAAAACATGTGCAATTGATGTAATTTAATATTAAATTTTGTTTACCGAAAAAGTATGGCAATAAATTGCATTACAATTTAAAAATAATAACAATAATCAAAGAAAATGATTTTGTTCATTTTGAATTTCAAAGTTCAATGGTTCAATGCTTAAGTTTATTTTTATGAAATTCCTTACAAATATTCATCCATAAGCAATATTTCTTATATTGTATTAAAAAAAAATCAATGATTAGTCGTTCCATTCAGTAAGCCAATTGGTCATTTCCTCTGCATGGACCATTATGTTTAACGTCTAAACCTATTTTAAATTTTTTAAAATAATTAATAAGTTTTTTACTATTTCAATAGTTAATTATTAAAACAAATAGTATTGGTTACCTGGAACATAAGGTTGTTCGCACTCAAGAGCGAATTGATTCCCATAAGTTTTACCATCGGTTCCACAAACAGGAGCATAAATCAGTGGAACTGGACATGGATCTCGTTCTTCATACGGTGGACTTAATGCTGGATTTAAATAGGAGAAATTGTGTTAACATTTAGAATAAATCATAAGTAAATAATAATATTATTTTACCTGAAATAAATCCAATTGTCACGAAGCACAGAAAAATGGTTAAGAAAAATTTAGCCATTTTAACCTGAAATTGCTGATAAAAAAAACTCCCAAAAGATGCAAAACAAATATTCAATCTAATAGAAAATTACTGTATGTAACTTTAGAGGTTTAATTTATATACTAGATATTCAGGAAGTTTCAACAGGTGAAAACAGGAAGTTTACGATGTTTTTCTCAAAAGCGCAATACTGTAACTAATTATAGACATCTCCGAATTCAATGATTAATTAACTAATGACATTGAAACTAGTTTATAATAGATAGAAAAATGATATTGAAATAAAAAGTAAGCAAACACCACTAGACCATAACTTACAGTATAAGTTAATACAAGGAACAATAATCTTTCATAAAATCATTAAATTGATTTGTGTTTATAAACTTGTACTATATGAAAAATAGATTTTTTTATTGATTAAATTATCAAAATTATTTCAGTATGCAAATGTCAAGGTTATATAGTTTTTTAAAACAAAATGTCTACTCTATTATTATAGTTCACTAAAACATGGTTTCAATTAATTTTAAAGTTACTGTAAGATAATCATAGCTGTTGTAAATGCCAAACTTTTGGATTAAAGAAGTCTTTACAATTTAGTTATTTTTTTTCCTCTATACTAAATAAATGCCTGGAACCAAATTTCATTTCTACATTTTATTTGGCTAAGAAAACAACAAAATAGCTTACAGTTATTTTACATTTATCAGCTTTTACTCTAATCAATGGAATCGCAATTCAGCTATGCAATTCAACCCATTGTTTGTTTAAACTTTATCATTGGAAATAACTTCACCAAAAATCTCAAATGCAACCGAATATGCAATTTAATATTTGCAATTCAAATTCTGACGTCAGTGTTACACGTCGCATACGGATTCCTCAAGTGTGACTATGATTCGCAAAACATCCAGAAAATTATGTTGAGCATTATTGCGATTGGGACAGGAGCAATATGGATTGTAGGTAAAATACTTTTTCGACTCCAATGTCACAATTGTACCATTCTCGTTAAACTCGTGGACAATATGCTATTAAAGCTAAAGGACCGTGACATTTCACATAAACTTAGACGACTTGCAATAATTTTGTCCATAGTTCCATTTGCAATGATTGGCCTTCATTTTATGCAAGGAATTGAAATATTTGTTCTAAAACGCCAAAATTACGTTCAATCTGCTTCGGCAAAATTTCAACAATTGGATAAAAAATATCATTTAATACTCATTTACTACTTATTAATTTCTCCTTTCACTTACTTAACTGCTTTTACATCTTACGTAAATACAACGTTTTTATACGTCACGATAAGCCTAATATTCTCTCAATTGTCCAATTTGGCTAAAAATGGCCAATGCACCATAAATGAAACCAAACGGTTAATTTCATGGCACCGGAAATCCTGTGAATTGCTGCGTTTGGTGGATACAATTGCTAACAGAATTCAGCTTTTACAGATGTTGGCCATTATAGCTAGTGCTTTAAGTTTCGTGAGGAACGTAACCGTCCCGGGACAAAACGTCGCAGTGGTCCAAGGTTTACTTTTAATAGCTGTCTTTATAATATTAATTGTTGATATTTTATATCCATCATTAGCTAACAATAAGGTCACTATAATTAACTCAATGTTGCTTGAATTATTCATTTATTTATTGTTCAATATTGTATGAATTAACTTAGGCCAATAATAGTCTTAAAGATTTGATGGAAAGGAGCTATCAGCTGCAAATAAAACAGGAAAATAATAGAAAACAATATAAAACTGTAAGAATTTTTATTTAACTAATAACTATAAATTATATTAAAATGATTATGTAATCTTATTACACAGTTGGCTGCAAAAATTGATTTATATGTGAAGTATGTCCAGCTAAATAAAACAAGAGTGTCTATGGGACAATTGCTTATTGTAAATTTGCATATGATAATTTCAGTAAGTGGTAAATATACTTTTAATGAAATTATTTGGCTGAATAATCCAATTTTATTTCTCATTTACAGATAAGTGATTTTATTTTAAACTATGCGTTCATACTTTATAGCAAGTAAAAGTAATTTGAAAAAACCTAACTGAAGTGTTTGAATAATAAAATAAAAAATTAAACTATATTTAGCATATTTTCTTGTTTCGTTTTGATTTAGAACAAAATGAGACTAAAATACATTGGTTTTTATAGAGATTTGTCTCATTTCTTAATTGACCTATAACGAATCAATCAATTATAAAAATCCATCAATAAAACTAACGATTGAAAATAATAATAATTAACCACTTAATGGATCAACTGTTGTATCGATTTATCAAGTAAAGAAATATACAAAAAAAACATGTGCATTCAATGTAATTTAATATTAAATTCTGTTTGTCGAAAATGTATGGCAATAAATTGTATTGCAGTTTAAAAATAATAACAATAATCGAAGAAAATGATTTTTTTCATTTTGAATTTTGAAATTCAATGGTTCAATGCTTCAATTTAGTGTGTGTTTTTATCTATTACCTCACAAATATTCATTAATAAGCAATATTGTTTATATTGTATTGAAGAAAAAAATCGATTATTAGTCGTCACTTTCAGCCTTTTTAGTAAACAAATCGAGCTTTTCATTTGCATGGACCATCATGTTGAATGTCTAAACCTATTTTAAATATTTTTTGATATTTACTTAACAAGTTTTTTTTACCATTTCAATAGTTAATTAATAGAAAAAAAGTAGTTTTGGTTACCTGGAACATAAGGTTGTTCGCACTGAAGAGCGAATTTATTCCCATAGGTTTTACCGTCGGTTCCACAAACCGGATCATAAATCAGTGGATATAGACATGATACCTGCTCTTTATTCGGTGGAGTTGTTGGTGATGCTAGATTTAAATGGGAGAATAAGTTTCAACTTTTTAAATAAATCATAATAAATAAAAACAATTTTAGTTTACCTGAAATAAATCCAACTGCCACGAAACTCAGAAAAATGGTTAAGAAAAGTTTAGCCATTTTAACTTTCAATTGCTGATTTCAAAAGATGCAAAACAAATACAGTATTCAAACTGATAGAGATTTGCATGAAGTTTAATTTATATATTAGATATTCAGGAAGTTTCAACAAAAAAAAACAGGAAGTTCACGATATTTTTCTCAAAAAATGCAAAATTGTAATTAATTATAGACATTTCTGGAATTCAATGGGAAACTAACTAATATCATTGGAAAAAGCTAGTTTTTATTAGACAGAAAAATGATATTGAAATAAAAAGGAAGCAACATTTCAAACTTAATAAAAATTGAAATAATGTAACAAAATTAACAAAAGTTATTCCGTAATTTTTATACAACTTTATTTTAATTAAACATACAAATTTGAAATAGCAACAAAAAAATTAAAAAAAATAATGCTTTGTTTTAAAATTTTTAATATTGTCTAAAGATTAATGAACAACCCTTTACAAATAAAATAAACAATGTATTCGATTCTAAGTACGATAGTTAAACTAAAACATTATTATAGCTAATCTATTTAAAAAAAAAAAAAAAACAACCCCATGTTAGTTCCTTTTTTCTATCCTTTAGTTTGTTAGTTTCCCAACATTCAATAAAATAATCAAGAATCCAATCCAGTTAGTACTAATGACGTCATTAGATATACTGAAATTATATTTTCCTTATTTTTCAGTAGTGCATCACGTTGCAAGCTCCTTCATGGGCAACTACTAAACCTTTTCAAAACATTTAGAAAATCAGAAAATGTTACTTGATTCAAATATCAAAATAAGAGAAAAATCGGTCAAAGTCACATCATTTTTAAATAATTAAAGCAAAAAATTTAATGAATAATTTTGATTTTTTGAAGTCACAATAATTATTAAAGTAAAAATTGCTAATGTTTTATTTTAAATAGAATAAATATCTTTTTTGAAAATAAACAATGATTTTAGTGTAGATAAACAACATAATTAAAGTAATTTAAGTTCAAAATGTAAACATTAGTACAGTCGTTTCTAATGGTTAAAATTACTAAAGGTGTTTTTATTATTGTTGTGGAGGAACAATATCCGGATGGGAAAATGTCCGGAAGTCTTTTGTTTAATATTAAATGCATGTTTTTAAAAAATGTGACATTATTTTATATGTCAATTTTCAAACTTTTTGAAAATTAAATGGACCTTAACAGTTCTTTCATTGTGTTTCTTTGTTTTTAATGAAAATTATATAAATGGCAAAATAAAAATGACGTATAAAATTTTCAAATTAATTATGTAAAGCAAATTACTGTAATTTGATCATTTTCTTACCAGGATTTCTACGACGAGCACAGTAAAGAGCTGAGGGGCTATTGTAGGTGATACCATCGGATCCACAAACGGGACGAATTTCAGAAGAAGTAATACAATCGCCTTCTCCAATTTCACCATATCCACCGGCCATTCCATAATATTCTTCACTCTTAGCTGACCATCTGTATGGACCTTCAACCAAAAAAAACCCCAAAAAACATTATTTCATAAGAAAACTCTTACAATCCATTAAGAAACGAGACAAACATGCATTGAAACCGATGCAATCTGCCTCGTTTCTTTAAAAGCAATAAAGAGAAAGAAACAAAGGGATATTAAAACCAATAAAATCGTTAATACAGTATATATAAAGTAAAATATACTTACGAAATTCTTGGTGAGCCACCATCATGACAATCAAAACCAAGATAAACTGTTTAGCCATTATAACTCTTTAAAATAAAAGTCAAAAACGTTTAGTTGTTAACTCAATTCGTTGAGAGATGAAACTGTTGATCAGTTGATGGTTCTTGGGGACTTTATATACATGTCCCATACCTGTACCTGTCCTAAAATTGTACAATAACATCACAAAAATATAAACAGGAAATTCACACTTAAAATATCGATGATCGGATTTCTGTAATAGTCTTGTTGCTTTCCATGATTTCAAAATAAAATCTCCATTTCAATAGAGATGGATTACAATAGATTTCCTATTAATTTCATTTGTTTTCTTAAAGATAAATGCAGTAGAGATTACAAAAGCTTTGCCAAAAGATGCTCTCTTTAATGGGATGATCATTGTGCCAAATACTGAGCAGTGCCAAATGGGGTTTAAGTATCAACTTTAATGAGTTTTAAATACAAATAATGAGAAATTTGATATTATGGAGAAAACATTTGGTAATCAAAATAAAAAAAATGGTAAACAAGTGCGTTAATAATAATTACAGTAATAAAACAATGCATTGTTTACAGTGTCGCATAAATCCGTGCGTTTTATTAGTATATGTTTTAAAGCAATTTCATGTAAAAACAACAAACGGAGATTTGCGACACATAAAGTAATAACAATACATATGCATAAGTGTGTCGATTAAGTATTAACAAGTTTTTGTCCTACTTGTTTTAATATGTGTTATGCAGTTATAAAGTATGGACGTGGTTACAAGTTTTTAAGTAAAATACTTGTGAGTGAATTACCGAATTTCTTCAATTAAATTATTTGGTAAGTTTTTTAATAAAATTGTTTGAGGAATTTTTCTTCATTAGATTATTTAGTAAATTTTACTTAATTAGATTATTACATAATGTTTTTATATTAAATGTTGCTATAGTAAATGCAGTAATACACAAAAAACCTTATTTACTGTGTCGCATAAGTTCGTTCGTATTTCTGCCTTTTAGTTTTATCGGTTTTTAATACTAAAACAACGCACGAACATTTGCGACATTTAAATTAAATTAAAAGATTAAGGAGTTTTACATTTATGAGTTACAACTTACTGGCATCAAAAAAATATAAAAATGCAATAACCATTTAATAACAAATAAGTCATTTAAACATTGTGCTTGCTTATTTTTATTTAATAATTCAAAAAATTACAATAATCAATGGTATTATTAGACATTATCTGATTTATTGTTTACATCAACAAATGTTAAAATGTTAGTTAAACTTGTATTTTTATGAATGTGTTACTGGTCTGTTGAAGTAAATCCGACCGTTTCCTTAAGACTTACAGTAAGTACCGGTATCTGTAACTAGAAGTTCCATTCTGTTAAGCGGAAGTTCGACATCGTCCGTTGTGTTTAACATCCAGACCTTTAATTTATAATATATAAAAAAATAAAAAAAAAACACAAATGATTAATGCATAAAAATGAATTAATCAAAACAATTATAATTATTTTACCTGGATTATCACGGGCTGCACATCTTAATTCGCTTGGGTTACTGTAATCTTTTCCATCAGTACCACACACCGGTCTCATGTCAAAGGTTATTGGGCAAGGTGGGCGTTTATCCCTGCCTTTTGCAGGAGCCTCATCGCGGTTCCCTTGAGCTGAAACTATTTCAGCGATTTGATTTTGGTTTTTATATATACAGCAATTTCATTTGAAAATATTAAAAATTTAAATTGGCTTCAAGTTACTCGGTTACTATGGTAACGCAGATAAATAAAATTAAGTTATCTTAAAAATTAAAATACATAAATAACTATACTATATATTGTTACCATAGCAACTAGAATTCCTGTACAATGTGTCCATTTTAATTTTTTGGAGGATTTTTTTATTAAATGAAATTTCACTAAAATATTTTAAATTTAATTTCATTTTTTTCTCGTTGTCTGTCCTAATTCAAAATTGTAAAACTTATTTTACCTGAAGCAAGGGCAAATTAATAAAGCAATTTATTTTTTAACTTTTCTCCCTTCAATAATCATCGAAAACCACAATATAAAATTCCGGAAAAACAATTTTTTTTATAAAGATAAATCTTATCGTTATTGTTAATCAAAATTATCATTAGTAATGATTAACTGACCTAAAACAGTTCCTAAGGCAAGAAAAACGATGACAAATTTCAGCATTGTTTTTTTCTTCTTCTTCTTCTTTGTTCTTATCAATACGGATTTAAGAAAAAAAAACAATAATTCTCTTTAAATTGCGTCTGAGTGTTTATATACTTTGTCCGTTTTTAAATTTAGATAAGATTTTCCGTAAACATCTTACACATATTAATTAATCATTAGTTACGGCTGTTTATAAGCTTTTTACAATGACTTGCAATATGTCAAGGCTACTTTAGTTATAAGCTGAAAAAAAATTGATTAAAAAATCGTGGATAAACAAGTTATAAGAAAAATAATAAAAAATTGATATTTAATTTAACAGAGGGAAAAAATTCAAGTATCACCTTGACGATATTATAATTAAACGGTGACTAATTATTTATTTATGTAATGCAAATGAGGTTCATGGTTTACATTCGATGTGTTATATAATCAAATTAATAAAATAAATCTCCTAGTTTGATTTTTAATTATTAGAAGACATTAGAAAATTCAAATATCGGTATGATTGTAAATAACTGTTACCATAGCAACCATAAAATATATTTTAAGTTACCACAGTCATCAAAAAAGTTATAGAATTAAAAAAATGAATTTAAAAATGACTATAAAACTTAAAATTAATTTTAAAAGTTGTCATAGCAACTAATAATAAATTTAGAATTGTCATAGCAACAAAAAGCAAATTATTTAACTACAGTATGTAATATGGAAAGTCCGGTTCAACTTCCGTTTCTAGTAAGGTAATACCGGTTACATGTTTTAAGATATTTAAACTGCATTTTATTTTTATATATTCAATAAAAGAAATCTCTTTTTATAGAAATTAACATGGAAATTGAACGATAAAATACTGGCTTTAGCTGCTGGTTTGTCAGTCAAATAAAAAGTAGGTAAAAATCAGTGACTATTAAAAAACAAACACAACTACTTTGTATAAAATGATAGAAATAAACTTTTTTTTCATCTTTTTTTGTAAAAATTAAGAGTATTTTATATAATATTATGATATCAAATAAACGTATAATACAAAGCAAAAATATGTTTGATAATGTATGTATGAAAATATGAGGATATTCTTTAACTGTTGCTAAGCAAGATTTTTCGTTGCTTGGATGATTGGCTACATTTTCCTTGATGTTTCACTTGTAAATCTAATAAATAAATTAAAAATACAAAAAAAATTATTTAGATGATTATTGTTTCACAAGTAATCATGTAACACAATACAGTAGCTAAATGTTTCAGAATATAAACAAACGATAAATATAATTTATGTCTAAAAAAATAAATTGTCCATTGTTTGTTTCAATATTATAATTAAAAATACATTAAATTCAGTAACTACTATAAGAGAATATACTATAATAAGAGAATATGGAAACATTCCAAAATTGAAATTAAAGAATAATGAAGCTCAGTTACCATGAAAACTAATTGTTGTAAATGTCTAAAAACATTTTAAAATTCAAATAAGGATACTAAATAAGAGATAGAAGCACGTGTAAGTATCCGATGTATCTTGGTTGTCATGGTAACCATAGCTTTAAGATCATGACTAATGTAGTAATGTTCATTGCATTATTTTCATTATCTTTCTATCGATAAATTAGATGAAAAGATAAAATGTCACCTGGATTTTGATTGGCTGCACATTTAAGCGCACTGACGTTGATGTAATCTTTGCCATCGGTACCACAAACTGGAGCAACGTGGTAAGTAATGTAACAAGTGGGATGTGGCTTATGATCAGGCCTGTACTCGATTTCCTCCACTTCTTGAGCATTTGCAACTGTTAGCATTTTGTTTCAACGAAAAACAGGTTTAATTTTTCGATCCATTTACATAATATACCGTCTTATAAGTTAAGATGTTAGCTCAGAAAGTTATTGTTACCACAC
Source organism: Helicorthomorpha holstii (assembly GCA_013389785.1). Lineage (NCBI taxonomy): Eukaryota > Metazoa > Arthropoda > Diplopoda > Polydesmida > Paradoxosomatidae > Helicorthomorpha > Helicorthomorpha holstii. The sequence goes on along the minus strand of JAAFCF010005931.1, from coordinate 14,834,931 downwards.
CGAGTTATGCAAATATAGATTTATCAAAGTTGAAAGATTTAAATGAAAGACTTACCAAATGCAGCAGCGAAAATGAGCAGCAACAAGCATTTTTTTGTTTTCATTTTCTTCTTGGCTTTCTTTCTTCTTCTTCAAGTAATAATGTAAAGATGGAAAAATAAATCCAACAACTTAATACCGACTAATTAATAAAAATCTCAAAATGAAAATGCTTAAACTAAATATCAACCAGCTTTATAATATAAGAAGGTGGTTTTTTTAATGGCTTATAATAGTGTTTTTAAGACGGCTAAAAAGTTAAAAACTCAACAAACCGGTTATTGCAAAATAAAACTGTGGGAAATACAGTTACGTATAGAAAACATAATTATACACTGTGAGTATATATACGCACACAAACACTGAGAACAAAAATCTAGGACTATGGAAAAGTTTACTTAGTGAGAAATTAACCAATCGTGATTTTTTTTGTTCATTATTTTTTCTTTTAATTAGAAAAAAAACTAAAACTGTTTTTTAATGACTACTTGTAAAATAACGTAATCGCTGACGATTTTTTAAAATGTGGTTAAAGTGTATGTGCTTTACTAGACCTAAATTACGACACCAATAAATAATCAGAAAAAAAATAATACTAAAATTAGACGTTCAATTGAAAGCGACACAATTTACATGCGAGCTCTATAATGACATGTGTCGTTTTCAATTGAACGTGTAATCAAACTAATTTTTTTTTTTTTTGTTTTAACTTTTTAAGTAAATGTTGCAGATTATGTTATGAAATCGCCTCAAAAACTTTGTTTAATAAGTGTGAAAACCAACATTTTCAATTTGTACGGTCCACATTTTTTTTTATATATAATTTATTTTGAAAATAGTAAATTACAATCTACGGAAAACATTATGACATTAAAATGCTTTTACAATAATAAAAAAGTAAAGTAGTTAATGGGTTATGGGTTTGTATTAAGATTGCAGTTAGTTAAAAATGTTTATTTTACAATACGCAATGTTTTGTTAAACATTTACCAAAATGACATGGTAAATTTGATGAAATTTCCTGTATAAAAAAAAACGATCAAAATCCACAAATTTCCAAATGTGGGTTATTGGCTCATTTATAGTGTTGTCCAAATTTAACCACCGGATATACTGTGCCATAAAAGCCACAAAGTTACGTGGTTCCAATTTCGACTAAGAAATTATTTTTAAAATGTGACCCTGATCGTTTTCATATTTTTAACGCACATTAAAAATATTGGAGTTGTCCTAAACATTGAATCTAAGCAAGTTTAAGCAGAGTTTAAAAAAGCAAAGCAACGTAGCACTTTAATACAGTAGTACTTTATTTTTGCAAATTTAAAAAAGTTAAAATGCTGATTTTGAATTGTGTCCATTGGATCTTATTGTGTAGGTTTACACGGTCCATCATGCTTCACAGCCAAACCTATCAATTGCAAATAAAAATAAATTACCGGTAATAAGTTGGCATTTAAATTTAGTACACAGACTGTTCACAATGTATGGATTTTTTTTAGAATTGTTTATTTTTTTAATGACAACACTATTTGATAGATTACATATAAAGGTCACATATAAAGATTTGACGTTCCCATTTACTGTACATGTAGAAAAACATTGAAATTCGTTTGTAAGTTTAAATTAAAATAATTTTAAAACTTAGTTGCAATAGTAATCAAAGACTAAAACACAGTAATCAAGCTCAGTTGGTGGCGATTATTATAGTTAACAAAAACTAAAAACTTTCTAAAATTTAAATTAAAAAAATTACAGTTCAGTTACCACAATGACATTCTAAAGACTAAAGATATTTAAAAACTTAATTACAAAAAAATACATTTTAGTTACCAATGTTTCCAAATATTAAAAGCAGTCTAAAATTCAATAAAAATAATTATAGTTCCGTTACCATAGTAACCATTTAAAAATTAAAGACTAAAAACTTGATAAAATTTTATTCAAATTTCACTAAAAAAAATTAACCAATCGGTTAATCCTAAAATAATCTAAACAACAACTTCTGTTTCCATTAAAAATTACTGGTAAACAATTGAAAATTTATACAATAAATATTTAAAAAGTGAAAAAAGAAACATTTGTGAACATCCTGTATTAAGATAAAAAACCCTACTGTTTAAACTGAATAATAAAATGTATCTGACAGCTAAAAAAAAGACAATTAAATAAGCATTACCTGGCTTATCGTTAGCTGCACAATTGAGCAAGCTCAAGTTGGAGTATGTTTTGCCATCGGTTCCGCATACTTCTTTGATATTTTTCGTAAGTTGACAAATCTTAGTGGGTTTTACTGAAATACTTTCTTTTTGCGCTAGAAATAAAAGAAAAGCGTTATGTAACTAGATTAATTGAATTTGATTTAAATCTTACCTGCAACAATGGCAATCACAAGCAGCAAAATAATTAAACCTTTCGACATTTTTGAAAATGTTTTAAAAGTAAGTCAGGATTTTTAATCAGAGAAAAACATGTACTGTGTATTTTTAGATTTTTTTTTCTAGACTAAAAGTTTTGTTTTCTAATGTTGTTGTTTATAAACAGGTGGCAACCATTTAACTAACGCGTTATTTTAAGCTACTCCAATTAATTTCTAATTTTGTATTCAAGTCAAACAACAAGCTTTTTTTTTAAGGTTAAAGGTGAACTTAACCTCAATTTTACTAACCGGATTAGACTTGAAATTGCACTGTATTTTTTGATATGATCGCTTTTTTGTTTCTAGTCCATCAACCGCTGTTCAACATAGCACCGCTCATTGGCTGGTTACTAAATTTAACTAGACGAATAATATTAACATTATTATAACAGTTTTTTTTTTTTTTTGGATAAGACAAAAATGTAAATGAAATTGAAATAAAAGGTTAGTTTGAAGGTTAACGGCAAAGTTGAAATGACAATTTTGTCAATAACATTATGATTAATATCGTTAAAAAATAAAATAAAATACAAGTAAATGTTCATAAGAAAAAAAACTGTACATTGTTTTACTTTGATGTCCTTGTTGCACCAATTAATTTGGTTAATGCAAAATTAGTTTAATAAAAAGAAAAATAAATAATGCTGATAGTTAAAATTAAAACTGTCAAAATTGAAAGTTTTTTTTTTCGTTTACAATTTTATAATAACCCTGGATTAATTATTTGATAATTAATACGGCTCACATTATATTATTTGGAAACGTGATTAGATTTTAAAATTGTTGCATGAAAAAAACCTACTTTACATCACAACTATGGTGGTCAAAAGTAACTGTTGCCTTCAATATTTATGCAAAAAGATAAAAAGAACATGACAATAAGCTTAAATTATTAAAAAAATGCAAGAATGATTTAAAATGTTGAAAAAAAAACTGTGAAATAGTAAAAAATTATAAGTAAATACTGTACATAAAAAAAGATACTCGTGTAGATACTCGTACAAAAATAAAATGTTGAAATATAATTAGATAAATTCATAATAAAACCACATTTTACTTGGAATTAAAAAACAGTACACGAAATACAAATACTGTACTTCTACAGAGATTGAACAATTTACAGTATACTGACTAATCAGCAAGAAATCAATGCAAAATCAAATTTATTTTAAAATAAAAGTACAAGTTAAAATTACAACTACAGTCGATACGGTTTTTTGGTCCAATTGTCAACAAAATCATCCAAAATGAATGACGTTTTAGTATTTCCTTTTGATGGTCTTTAGGTTTTACTTTCTGCAGGGTCCATAGTATCTTAAAGTCAAACCTTAAAAATGGATTCATAATTAATAATTTATTAGAATAAAATTTTAGTTGTACAAATGCAAAAAAAATATTAAAGAATTCAAAACAATAACAAAAACCAAAAAGCATTAATAAATGCAAAAAAATACAAAATAAAATTTACTTTTCCTTTTGCGGGCAGCACATCTAAAAGAACTGAGATTGGGATAAGTGACGTTGTTACTTCCACAAACTGGTCGATAATCAGCAGTGACGATACACTCATTTTCCCGTTCTTTTTCCTTTTCTTTCTCCTTTTTATGAGCCTTTTTAATTCCTTTAATTAATTTACCAAATTTGCTCTTGCTCTCAACCGATTCTAAAAAGCCACCATAAAAAATAATGAATATTTAACTTACAGTAATGAATAAGTTATTTTCTAGTAGACTGAAACGAAATTTACCTAAGATCGCCCCAATAATAATTAAACAAATTAAAATTGCCACCAACTTCTTGGTTGCCATTTTTTGCACAGTTAACTGTTATAATCGTTCAACAAAAAGTAATAAATCAGTTTTGAATTTTAGCAGCAAAAGTTTCATCCTTTTATATCATTTATGGTAACGCTGAGTGTGGAAATATGGATGCAAACAGGAAGTTTATTCAATTTTCTCAGAATATTTACTTAAAATAAAACACGGTACAGGAAGACAAAAGAAGATTAATTTTGTGTACACATTAATACCTATACAACATAATTATTTTAAGTAGAAAACAAAATTATGCATGCATGTGTGCTGCAGGTCAGTTAACTCTAAGGGGCAAGTGGCCCCTGGATGTGTGCTGCAGGTCAGTTAACTCTAAGGGGCAAGTGGCCCCTGGATGTGTGCTGCAGGTTAGTTAACTCTAAGGGGCAAGTGGCCCCTGGATGTGCACTGCAGGTCAGTTAACTCTAAGGGGCAAGTGGCCCCTAGATGTGCACTGCAGGTCAGTTAACTCTAAGGGGCAAGTAGCCCCTAGATGTGTACTTTAGGTCAGTTAACTCTCAGGGACAAGAGGCCCCTGGATGTGTGCTGCAGGTCAGTTAACTCTAGGGGGCAAGTG
>JAAFCF010005931.1:14812008-14829988 GCA_013389785.1 Helicorthomorpha holstii | reverse complement strand
TAAACCTAATAATTATTTATTGATTTTAATTAGTAATAGTTATTATTAATTTATTAGAAGCACACGTGACAACAAGTCGCCTAACCTAAGTTTCTTAACTTAAGTCGCTTTATCTAAGTTGCTTAGCTTAAGTCGTTTAACCTAAGTCTTTTAACCAAAGTTAATGGTTATATTTTTAATAAAAGTTTACCTGGAGTGAACTGTTGGTCGCACTGTAGAGCTTCAATGTTGCTGTAAACTCTACCACCACTTGCACAAACTGGATCAAAATTTTGTGGAATATCGCAAGCTGATGGTCTCCCTGAACATTCTGCATACAGTATATATTTTTAAAAAATTCAATAAAACTATTTTTTTCTGAGGTAAAACTTGCATCAAAATTTCTTCATAATTTTTTTTTACCTATAACAAGTCCAATAATGAGAAAGCAGAAAATAAGCGTGATTAACCTCGACATTATTATTGCAACACAATTCAATATAAAACTGAAATTATCTCTTTTAAAGTACGCGGGTAGATGTATTTATACAAGATTCCCCATCAATTATTATACAGTAAAACGGGTTGTACAATTCTTAGAATCACTTTAATCCGGTTCCTTAAGGAAAAACAAACCCCAAAAAATTAAATTATCAAAATAACGTAAACAAAAAAGTCATGACCAAGTTCAAAAGTACTGAATGTTTATTATCGATTTCTTGATGTTTAAAATTATAAAATTATTGATATTATTGATTTCCAGTTTTCATCATTCAATTAGTTTAGTAGGAATTGCAAGGTCCATTGCGTCGTATTTTTAAATCTATTAAAAACAAATTATAATCTTATTAGTAAATTAAGTCATTACTCAATATCATCTAGAAATTATTTATATTAAACAATGACTTCAATTAAATAGTAAATAAAAAATTTGCATTTATAGACTTAATTCCCTTTAGAACTGCATTTATATAGTATTGCCTAATAATTATACTTCTAAAGCGAATCATGTCCAGCATTAACAAAAACAATATTGTGATTATTTTCTGAAATATAATATTTTATCTCAAAACTAAATAATAATAAATAGATTTAATAGAAGCATAAAATAATTGCTAATAGACAATGTTTATGATCTATAACAGGGGTCTCCAAACTACGGCCCGAGGGCCACATCAGGCCCGCGGACTGATTTTGTCCGGCCCGCAGAGAGCTAGCATACTTGAAAACGCCTTTTAGCGAACATATTTTTTATAGCAAATTATAATTAATGATAATATGGTTTTGGCCCTCGGAACTTACTGGAGTAATCAGTATGGCCCGATGGCTGGAAAGTTTGGAGACCCCTGATCTATAACGACACTTTTTACTTCAATTCTTTCAAAAGAGTTTAACTTTTTATGGACATGATTCACTTTAGAACTGAGACTGCAGCGTAATACTCAAGGATTGTAGTTCTAAAGTTCAACAAATCCAGTTTTCATCCAAAAAAAATATCAACATTATTATTAAATTAGTATTAAAAGTGAAGGAAATTACTTGGTCGAGTTTCAGCTGCGCATTTGAGTGCATAACGATTACTATAGGTTTTGCCATCTGTACCGCAGACAGGGGCGTAAATTTTAGGTATGGCACAATAACGACGGGCATCAACTTCATTATATTCTAAAAATAAATCAATTTATGTTTAGAATTTTAGTAATATACACATAATTCATTTGATATAATCTAATTAATACATTTTTATTTATATTATATGTTGTATTATGTGACTCGTATGGGCCACTTTCTGTTTTCCCTATACTTTGGTGTTCAATGTATTTAATAATTTAAATTTTCAAATTAGTGTTCTAAAAACATTCAAAATTTTAATTTAAGCACGTGACTTTCAGCTATCATAGTAATTAAATCATTAATCTCATCAAATAAATGAAGTACCGGTACCAGTAATTAAAAATTTGTTTAACAAATTGTACATTTAAATAAAATCTTTATCAATTTTATGTTATAAATTTACTTACCAAAAACAGCGCCTAATACAACGAAACAAAGCAAAATAGCGTACACAATTTTTCCCATTTTATATTTGTTTGAATTTTTCAGTTAAGAAATCAATCACTTTCAAACAGAGCAAAATATTAAATAAGCTAAATGATCAACCGAGGAAATGATTTATTTATATACTAACAGTACCGGTACAGCATAATACTAAAATTAAAGGTAAAAGTTGTCAACAGGACGTACAGGCAATTTTTTCCATAGAAAAAATCAAAGCGAAACTAATTATAAATTTAAAGTGAAAAATATACATATGAAAAAAAACCCTAAATAAACTTACGAAATTTAGTAACAACTAAGATTAGAAATTGTGTCATATAAAAAAATAAACACATTTTCAGAGTAGTCACTGACATAACAGTGTTTGTTGCTTTACTTTCGTTTAATCGAAATGACAAGACAAATTTCTTTAATGACGTATGTGACAATCATTTTTTTAAAAAAGGCAAATTTATTGCGCAAAGACCTTTCAAGTGTTTTACTAGGTGTAAAATGGGGTTTTACTTTTATAAAGCAACAAAAATTAAGCAATCAATAATTGCAGTAGTTAATAGAAATTGCACAATTTGTTAAGTCTGTTTCAAAAGTAACAAGAATAACTTTTTATTCATTGACAGAACTATTTTTCTACATTATCACGTAAATTACTATTATTATTTAAATTGTCGTATACCAACTCGCTACTATGCTATGTCACTTAGAATCTAACAACAGAGTCTATGAAGCGACATGAATTTTAAATGCGCATTCGATTTACATTGAGTTCCATAGACTCTGAGATCAGATTTGATGCATCATAGAATAATAAATATAAAAAGTAAGTATTATTAAATATACAAAAAAATTAAGTTTTAACATAATTATTTCTTTGATAAATAAAAATAGTATTTTTGATATCAAATTTTACTGCATTTTTTGCATAATTTTGTGTAAAATAATCTGTTTTCATTCACATTTTCTGTCCAACAGAATAAATATTATTCATTGCAACATCTTTTCATTTAGGTCAACACACATTTTAAATTTGTCGGTATATTTAATCATGAAATCGTCTTTGAGTTATGCAATGTGGTCTCTTATCTATTTCAACATTTTAATCGGAAATAACTTGACTAAAAATCACAAATTTAACCGGATATGCAATGTAATTTTTGCATTTCAAATGCTGACCTCCGTGTCTCACATTGCTTACGGATATCTCAAGTCCGAGCTGAATACGCAGGATATTCAAAAAATAATGGCAAGCCTTAACATCATTTTTACAGGCATCTTTTGCACCATATGCAAAATTATATGCAAACTGGAATGCCAGAATATGATCTTTCTCATTGAAAATGTCGAAAAACTGTTATTGAATTTAAAAGACAAAAACTTAATTGTCTTTAAACTAAGACGAATTGCAATGCTTTTACTTATTTTTCCATTTGCAATTCTCGGATTTCATTATTTACAAGGCATTGAAATTCATCTGTTAAAACGTCCAAATTACGTCGTGTACGCATCAGAAAAGTTTCAAGAATTGGATCGAAGATTTCGGATTAAAATCATTTATTACTTAATACTTTCTCCTTGCACTTATCTCTCCTTATGTTTGCCCTTTATAACAATGATATTTCTGCATCTTATGGTCAGCCAAATATTCTCTAAAACGTTAATGACCATTAAAAAAGACAATTGCACCATCAGTGACATTAGACGATTTATTTCTTGGCACCGAAAATGCTGTCAGCTGCTGCGATTGGTGGATACAGTTGGAAACAAACTTTTATTGGCACAATTGACAGCTGTTTTAAGTATTGCTTTAATTTATGTGCGCAACCTGACTGTCCCGGGACAAAACGTACCAGCTCTTCAATTTGTTATCATTGCAATCATAATTGGGATGCTACTTGTCATTATTTTGTTTCCAGCGTTGGCTAATAAAATGGTAAGCTTAATTATAACATTAAAAAACTTTTTTATTAACTATAGTTTGTTAGGTTAGAGCAAGTCTTAATGATTTAATGGAAATTGATTATGAACTGCAAAAAAATAATAAAATAAAACATCAAACTGTAAGAAAATTTTATCAATAAGTTAATACTATTGCTTATTTCAGTAAAATAATTGAATTGTATTGCATAGTTGGCTGCAAAAATTGAATTATACGTCACATTTGTCCAGTTGAGTGAAACAAGAATTTCCATTGGGCAATTGCTAATAGCCAATTTGCATATGATAATCACAGTAAGTAAAATTAAATAAAAATTTAAGTTATTTAATCAGTTTATCTGTTATTTACTCTCTTATTTCTTTTTGCAGATAAGTGATTTTATTTTAAATTATGCATTCATTCTCTATAGTAAGTGAAAACGTCTGTTGGAATTTATTTGAGGAATTCGATTGGCCAGTAATTATATGCTCAATAGGCATTTTTATTTACCGGTATAATAAATTAAATTGTTAATACTAAAATGTGGCAAATAAACTAACGATTGAAAATAATAATAATCAAAAAGTAGATTCGTCATAAAACCAGTTGATGGATCAACTGCTGTTGTGTCGATTTATCATGTAAAGAAATGTAAAAAAAGCAATATGTGCAGTCAATGTAATTTAATATTAAATTTTGTTTGTCGAAAAAGTATGGCAATAAATTGCATTACAGTTTAAAAATAATAACAATAATCAAAGAAAATGATTTTATTCATTTTGAATTTCAAAGTTCAATGGTTCAATGCTTAAGTTTAGTGTTTGTTTTTATCAAATACCTTTCAAATATTCATCCATAAGCAATACCAGTATTTCTTATATTGTATTGTAAAAAATCAATGATTAGTCGTTCCATTCAGTAAACCAATTGGTCATTTTCTCTGCATGGACCATTATGCTTAACGTCTAAACCTATTTTGAATTTTTTTTGATAATTAATAAGTTTATTTGACCATTTCAATAGTTAATTATTAGAAAAATAATTTTGATTACCTGGAACATAAGGTTGTTCGCACTCAAGAGCGTATCGATTTCCATATGTTTGATCATCGGTTCCACATACAGGGGCGTAAATCATTGGAATTGGACATGGATCTCGTTCTCCATACGGTGGACGTAATGCTGAATTTAAATAGGAGAAATTGTTTTAACATTTGGAATAAATCATAATTAAATAATAATTATATATTACCTGAAATAAATCCAACTGCCACACAGCACAGAAAAATGGTTAAGAAAAGTTTAGCCATTTTAACCTGAAATTGCTGATAAAAAACTCCCAAAAGATGCAAAACAAATATTAAATCTAATAGAAAATTACAGTATGTAACTTTTGAGGTTTAATTTATATACTAGATATTCAGGAAGTTTCAACAGGTGAAAACAGGAAGTTTACGATGTTTTTCTCAAAAGCGCAATACTGTAACTAATTATAGACATCTCCGAATTCAATGATTAATTAACTAATGACATTGAAACTAGTTTTTAATAGATAGAAAAATGATATTGAAAGAAAAAGTAAGCAAACACCACTAGACCTTAACTTACAGTATAAGTTAATACAAGGAACAATAATCTTTCATAAAATCATTAAATTGATTTGTGTTTATAAACTTGTACTGTATGAAAAATAGATTTTTTTATTGATTAAATTATCAAAATTATTTCAGTATGCAAATGTCAAGGTTATATATTTTTTTTAAAACAAAATGTCTACTCTATTATTATAGTTCACTAAAACATTGTTTCAATTAATTTTAAAGTTACTGTAAGATAATCATAGCTTTTGTAAATGCCAAACTTTTAGATTAAAGAAGTCTTTAAAATTTAGTTATTTTTTTTCCTCTATACTAAATAAATGCCTGGAACCAAATTTCATTTCTACATTTTATTTGGCTAAGAAAACAACAAAATAGCTTACAGTTATTTTACATTTATCAGCTTTTACTCTAATCAATGGAATCGCAATTCAGCTATGCAATTCAACCCATTGTTTGTTTAAACTTTATCATTGGAAATAACTTCACCAAAAATCTCAAATGCAACCGAATATGCAATTTAATATTTGTAATTCAAATTCTGACGTCAGTGTTACACGTCGCATACGGATTCCTCAAGTGTGACTATAATTCGCAAAACATCCAGAAAATTATGTTGAGCGTTATTGCGATTGGGACAGGCGCAATATGGATTGTAGGTAAAATACTTTTTCGACTCCAATGTCACAATTGTACCATTTTCATTAAACTCGTTGACAATATGCTATTAAAGCTAAAGGACCGTGACATTTCACATAAAATTAGACGACTTGCAATAATTTTGTCCATAGTTCCATTTGCAATGATTGGCCTTCATTTTATGCAAGGAATCGAAATATTTGTTTTAAAACGCCAAAATTACGTTCAATCTGCTTCGGCAAAATTTCAACAATTGGATAAAAAATATCATTTAATACTCATTTACTACTTATTAATTTCTCCTTTCACTTACTTAACTGCTTTTACATCTTACGTAAATACAACGTTTTTATACGTCACGGTAAGCCTAATATTCTCTCAATTGTCCAATTTGGCTAAAAATGGCCAATGCACCATAAATGAAACCAAACGGTTAATTTCATGGCACCGGAAATCCTGTGAATTGCTGCGTTTGGTGGATACAATTGCTAACAGAATTCAGCTTTTACAGATGTTGGCCATTATAGCTAGTGCTTTAAGTTTCGTGAGGAACGTAACCGTCCCGGGACAAAACGTCGCAGTGGTCCAAGGTTTACTTTTAATAGCTGTCTTTATGATATTAATTGTTGATATTTTATATCCATCGTTAGCTAACAATAAGGTCACTATATTTATCTCCATATTATTTGGGTTATTTAATTATTAATGATTTAGTATTGCATGAAATAACTTAGGTTAATGATAGTCTTAAAGATTTGATGGAAAGGAGCTATCAGCTGCAAATAAAACAGGAAAATAATAGAAAACAGTATAAAACTGTAAGAATCTTTATTTAACTAATAACTATAAATTATATTAAAATAATTATGTAATCTTATTACACAGTTGGCTGGAAAAATTGAGTTATATGTGAAGTATGTCCAGCTAAGTAAAACAAGAGTGTCTATGGGACAATTGCTAATTGTAAATTTGCATATGATAATTTCAGTAAGTGGTAAATATATTTTTAATGAAATTATTTGGCTGAATAATCCAATTTTATTTTTCATTTACAGATAAGTGATTTTATTTTAAACTATGCGTTCATACTTTATAGCAAGTAAAAGTAATTTGAAAAAACCTGAAGTGTTTGAATAATAAAATAAAGAAATAACAAAAATTGCATTAATTTTAGCATATTTTCTCGTTTCGTTTTGATTTTGAACAAAATAAGACTAAAATACAGTACATTGATTTTCATAGAGATTTGTCTCGTTTCTTAACTGACCTATAACGGAATTACAAAGTTTCTTATGAAGCTTTGTAAATAATCAATCATTTATAAAAATCAATCAATAAAACTCACGATTGCGCAACTTAAACCGCAAAAATAACGATTGAAAATAATAATAATAAAAAAGTAGATTCGTCATAAAACCAGTTGATGGATCAACTGTTATATCGATTTAAAAAAAAAATAATGCTTTGTTTTAAAATTTTTAATATGGTCTAAAGATTAATGAACAACCCTTTACAAATAAAATAAACAATGTATTCGATTCTAAGTACGATAGTTAAACTAAAACATTATTATAGCTAATCTATTTAAAAAAAAAAAAAAAACAACCCCATGTTAGTTCCTTTTTTCTATCCTTTAGTTTGTTAGTTTCCCAACATTCAATAAAATAATCAAGAATCCAATCCAGTTAGTACTAATGACGTCATTAGATATACTGAAATTCTATTTTCCTTATTTTTCAGTAATGCATCACGTTGCAAGCTCCTTCATGGGCAACTACTAAACCTTTACAAAACATTTAAAAAATCAGAAAATATTATTTGATTCAAATATCAAAATAAGAGAAAAATCGGTTAAAGTCACATTATTTTTAAATAATTAAAGCAAAAAATTTAATGAATAATTTTGATTTTTTGAAGTCACAATAATTATTAAAGTAAAAATTGCTAATGTTTTATTTTAAATAGAATAAATATCTTTTTTGAAAATAAACAATGATTTTAGTGTAGATAAACAACATAATTAAAGTAATTTAAGTTCAAAATGTAAACATTAGTACAGTCGTTTCTAATGGTTAAAATTACTAAAGGTGTTTTTATTATTGTTGTGGAGGAACAATATCCGGATGGGAAAATGTCCGGAAGTCTTTTGTTTAATATTAAATGCATGTTTTTAAAAAATGTGACATTATTTTATATGTCAATTTTCAAACTTTTTGAAAATTAAATGGACCTTAACAGTTCTTTCATTGTGTTTCTTTGTTTTTAATGAAAATTATATAAATGGCAAAATAAAAATGACGTATAAAATTTTCAAATTAATTATGTAAAGCAAATTACTGTAATTTGATCATTTTCTTACCAGGATTTCTACGACGAGCACAGTAAAGAGCTGAGGGGCTATTGTAGGTGATACCATCGGATCCACAAACGGGACGAATTTCAGAAGAAGTAATACAATCGCCTTCTCCAATTTCACCATATCCACCGGCCATTCCATAATATTCTTCACTCTTAGCTGACCATCTGTATGGACCTTTAACCAAAAAAAACCCAAAAAACATTATTTCATAAGAAAACTCTTACAATCCATTAAGAAACAAGACAAACATGCATTGAAACCGATGCAATCTGCCTCGTTTCTTTAAAAGCAATAAAGAGAAAGAAACAAAGTGATATTAAAACCAATAAAATCGTTAATACAGTATATATAAAGTAAAATATACTTACGAAATTCTTGGTGAGCCACCATCATGACAATCAAAACCAAGATAAACTGTTTAGCCATTATAACTTTAAAATAAAAGTCAAAAACGTTTAGTTGTTAACTCAATTCGTTGAGAGATGAAACTGTTGATCAGTTGATGGTTCTTGGGGACTTTATATACATGTCCCATATCTGTACCTGTCCTAAAATTGTACAATAACATCACAAAAATATAAACAGGAAATTCACACTTAAAATATCGATGATCGGATTTCTGTAATAGTCTTGTTGCTTTCCATGATTTCAAAATAAAATCTCCATTTCAATAGAGATGGATTACAATAGATTTCCTATTAATTTCATTTGTTTTCTTAAAGATAAATGCAGTAGAGATTACAAAAGCTTTGCCAAAAGATGCTCTCTTTAATGGGATGATCATTGTGCCAAATACTGAGCAGTGCCAAATGGGGTTTAAGTATCAACTTTAATGAGTTTTAAATACAAATAATGAGAAATTTGATATTATGGAGAAAACATTTAGTAATCAAAATAAAAAAATGGTAAACAAGTGCGTTAATAATAATTACAGTAATAAAACAATGCATTGTTTACGTTGTCGCATAAATCCGTGCGTTTTAATAGTATACGTTTTAAAGCAATGTCATGTAAAAACAACGAACGGAGATTTGCGACACATAAAGTAATAACAATACATAGGCATAAGTGTGTCGATTAAGTATTAACAAGTTTTTGTCCTACTTGTTTTGATATGTGTTATGCAGTTATAAAGTATGGACGTGGTTATAATTTTTTAAGTAAAATACTTGTGAGTGAATTACCGAATTTCTTCAATTAAATTATTTGGTAAGTTTTTTAATGAAATTGTTTGAGGAATTTTTCTTCATTAGATTATTTGATAAATTTCACTTAATTAGATTATTTCATAATGTTTTTATATTAAATGTTGCTATAGTAAATGCAGTAATACACAAAAAAATCTTATTTACTGTGTCGCATAAGTTCGTTCGTATTTCTGCCTTTTAGTTTTATCGATTTTTAATACTAAAACAACGCACGAACATTTGCGACATTTAAATTAAATTAAAAGATTAAGGAGTTCTACATTTATGAGTTACGACTTACTGGCATCAAAAAAATATAAAAATGTAATAACCATTTAATATCAAATAAGTCATTTAAACATTGTGCTTGCTTATTTTTATTTAATAATTAAAAAAAATTACAATAATCAATGGTATTATTAGACATTATCTGATTTAATGTTTACATCAACAAATGTTAAAATGTTAGTTAAACTTGTATTTTTATGAATGTGTTACTGGTCTGTTGAAGTAAATCCGACCGTTTCCTTAAGACTTACAGTAAGTACCGGTATATGTAACTAGAAGTTTCATTCTGTTAAGCGGAAGTTCGACATCTTCCGTTGTGTTTAACGTCCAGACCTTTAATTTATAATTAAAAAAAAAAACACAAATGATTAATGCATAAAAATGAATTAATCAAAACAATTATAATTATTTTACCTGGATTATCACGGGCTGCACATCTTAATTCGCTTGGATTACCGTAATCTTTTCCATCAGTACCACACACCGGTCTCATGTCAAAGGTTATTGGGCAAGGTGGGCGTTTATCCCTGCCTTTTGCAGGAGCCTCATCGCGGTTCCCCTGAGCTGAAACTATTTCAGCGATTTGGCTTTAGTTTTTATATATACAGTAGTATCATTTAAAAAACATTAAAAATTTAAATTGGCTTCAAGTTACTCGTTACTCGATTACTATGGTAACGCAGATAAATAAAATTAAGTTATTTTAAAAACTAAACCACATAAATAACTATACTGTATATTGTTACCATAGCAACTAGAATTCCTGTACAATGTGTCCATTTCAATTTTAATTTTTTGGAGGATTTTTTTATTAAATGAAATATCACTAAAATATTTTAAATTAAATTTAATTTTTTTCTCGTTGTCTGTCCTAATTCAAAATTGTAAAACTTATTTTACCTGAAGCAAGGGCAAATTAATAAAGCAATTTATTTTTTAACTTTTTAAAATTTTCTCCCTTCAATAATCATCGAAAACCACAATATAAAATTCCGGAAAAACAATTTTTTTTATAAAAATAAATCTTATCGTTATTGTTAATCAAGTTGTGTCTTTCAAAATTATCATTAGTAATGATTAACTGACCTAAAACAGTTCCTAAAGCAAGAAAAACGATGACAAATTTCAGCATTGTTTTTTTCTTCTTCTTCTTCTTTGTTCTTATCAAGACGGATTTAAGACAAAAAACAATAATTCTCTTTTAATTGCGTCTGAGTGTTTATATACTTTGTCCGTTTTTAAATTTAGATAAGATTTTCCGTAAACATCTTACACATATTAATTAATCATTAGTTACGGCTGTTTATAAGCTTTTTACAATGACTTGCAATATGTCAAGGCTACTTTAGTTATAAGCTGAAAAAAATTGATTAAAAAATCGTGGATAAACAAGTTATAAGAAAAATAATAAAAAATTGATATTTAATTTAACAGAAGGAAAAAATTCAAGTATCACCTTGACGATATTATAATTAATCGGTGACTAATTATTTATTTATGTAATGCAAATGAGGTTCATGGTTTAAATTCAATGTGTTATATAATCAAATTAATAAAATAAATCTCCTAGTTTGATTTTTAATTATTAGAAGACATTAGAAAATTCAAATATCGGTATGATTGTAAATAACTGTTACCATAGCAACCATAAAATATATTTTAAGTTTCCACAGTCATCAAAAAAGTTATAGAATTAAAAAAATGAATTTAAAAATGACTATAAAACTTAAATTAATTTTAAAAGTTGTCATAGCAACTAATAATAAATTTAGAATTGTCATAGCAACAAAAAGCAAATTGTTTAACTACAGTATGTAATATGGAAAGTCCGGTTCAACTTCCGTTTCTAGTAAGGTAATACCGGTTACATGTTTTAAGATATTTAAACTGCATTTTATTTTTATATATTCAATAAAAAAAATCTCTTTTTATAGGAATTAACATGGAAATTGAACGATAAAATACTGGCTTTAGCTGCTGGTTTGTCAGTCAAATAAAAAGTAGGTAAAAATCGGTGACTATTAAAAAACAAACACAACTACTTTGTATAAAATTATAGAAATAGATTTTTTTTTCATCTTTTTTTGTAAAAATTAAGAGTATTTTATATAATATTATAATATCAAATAAACGTATAATACAAAGCAAAAATATTTTTTATAATGTATGTATGAAAATATGAGGATATTCTTTAACTGTTGCTAAGCAAGATTTTTCGTTGCTTGGATGATTGGCTACATTTTCCTTGATGTTTCACTTGTAAATCTAATAAATAAATTAAAAATACAAAAATTATTTGGATGATTATTGCTACACAAGTAATCATTTAACACAATAGCGAAATGTTTCAGAATATAAACAAACGATATACAGTACATATAATTTATGTCAGAAAAAATAAATTGTCCATTGTTTTGTTTTATACCGGTACTGTACAAGAAAATAACAATCAGAATACCCAAATTTCGATATTTGGTACAACAATTTTTATTTAGTCCAGTAAGACTATTTTTGATAAAAAAAAAATTACTAAAAAATACAGTACATCACATGAAAACATTCCAAAATTGAAATTAAAGTTAAGAAGTAATGAAGTTTAGTTACCATGGTAACCAATTATCGTAAATGCCTAAACACATTTTAAAATTTAAATGAGGATACTAAATAAGAGATACAGTATAAGCATATGTAGTGTACGATGTATCTTGGTTGTCATGGTAACCAAAACTTACATCATTCATGACTAATTGAGTAATGTCCATTGCATTATTTTCGTTATCTTTCTATCGATAAAATAGATGAAAAGATAAAATGTCACCTGGATTTTGATTGGCTGCACATTTAAGCGCACTGACGTTGATGTAATCTTTGCCATCGGTACCACAAACTGGAGCAACGTGGTAAGTAATGTAACAAGTGGGATGTGGCTTATGATCAGGCCTGTACTCGATTTCCTCCACTTCTTGAGCATTTGCAACTGTTAGCATTTTGTTTCAACGAAAAACAGGTTTAATTTTTCGATCCATTTACATAATATACCGTCTTATAAGTTAAGATGTTAGCTCAGAAAGTTATTGTTACCACACCGAGTTATGCAAATATAGAATTATCAAAGTTGAAAGATTTAAATGAAAGACTTACCAAATGCAGCAGCGAAAATGAGCAGCAACAAGCATTTTTTTGTTTTCATTTTCTTCTTGGCTTTCTTTCTTCTTCTTCAAGTAATAATGTAAAGATGGAAAAATAAATCCAACAACTTAATACCGACTAATTAATAAAAATCTCAAAATGAAAATGCTTAAACTAAATATCAACCAGCTTTATAATATAAGAAGGTGGTTTTTTTAATGGCTTATAATAGTGTTTTTAAGACGGCTAAAAAGTTAAAAACTCAACAAACCGGTTATTGCAAAATAAAACTGTGGGAAATACAGTTACGTATAGAAAACATAATTATACACTGTGAGTATATATACGCACACAAACACTGAGAACAAAAATCTAGGACTATGGAAAAGTTTACTTAGTGAGAAATTAACCAATCGTGATTTTTTTTGTTCATTATTTTTTCTTTTAATTTAAAAAAACTAAAACTTTTTTTTAATGACCACTTGTAAAATAACGTAATCGCTGACGATTTTTTAAAATGTGGTTAAAGTGTATGTGCTTTACTAGACCTAAATTACGACACCAATAAATAATTAGAAAAAAAATAATACTAAAATTAGACGTTCAATTGAAAGCGACACAGTTTACATGCAAGCTCTATAGTGACATGTGTCGTTTTCAATTGAACGTGTAATCAAACTAATTTTTTTTTTTGTTGTTTCAACTTTTTAAGTAAATGTTGCAGATTATGTTATGAAATCGCCTCAAAAACTTTGTTTAATAAGTGTGAAAACCAACATTTTCAATTTGTACGGTCCACATTTTTTTTTATATATAATTTATTTTGAAAATAGTAAATTACAATCTACGGAAACATTATGACATCATAATGCTTTTACAATAATAAAAAAGTAAAGTAGTTAATGGGTTATGGGTTTGTATTAAGATTGCAGTTAGTTAAAAATGTTTATTTTACAATACGCAATGTTTTGTTAAACATTTACCAAAATGACATGGTAAATTTGATGAAATTTCCTGTATAAAAAAAAACGATCAAAATCCACAAATTTCCAAATGTGGGTTATTGGCTCATTTATAGTGTTGTCCAAATTTAACCACCGGATATACTGTGCCATAAAAGCCACAAAGTTACGTGGTTCCAATTTCGACTAAGAAATTATTTTAAAAATGTAACTCTGATCGTTTTTCATATTTTTAACGCACATTAAAAATATTGGAGTTGTCCTAAACATTGAATCTAAGCAAGTTTAAGCAGAGTTTAAAAAAGCAAAGCAATGTAGCACTTTAATACAGTAGTACTTTATTTTTGCAAATTTAAAAAAGTTAATTCATTTATAATGCTGATTTTGCATTGTGTCCATTGGATCTTATTGTGTAGGTTTACACGGTCCATCATGCTTCACAGCCAAACCTATCAATTGCAAATAAAAATAATTACCGGTAATAAGTTGGCATTTAAATTTAGTACACAGACTGTTCACAATGTATGGATTTTTTTTAGAATTGTTTATTTTTTTAATGACAACACTATTTGATAGATTACATATAAAGGTCACATATAAAGATTTGACGTTCCCATTTACTGCACATGTAAAAAACACTGAAATTCGTTTGTAAGTTTAAATTAAAAATTTTTTAAAACTTAGTAGTCAAAGAAATCAAAGACTAAAACGCAGTAATCAAGCTCAGTTAGTGGCAATTATTACAGTTAACAAAAACTAAAAACTTTCTAAAATTTAAATTAAAAAGATTACAGTTCAGTTACCATACTGACATTCTAAAGACTAAAGATACTCAAAAATGTAATTACAAATTATATTTCAGTTACCAATGTTAAATATTAAAAATTCTAAAATTTCAATAACAATAACTACAGTTCCGTTACCATAGTAACCAAACAAAGACGATCAAATTTTATCAAGTTTTACTAAAAAAAAGTAAACCAATCGATTAACCTAAAATAATCTAAACAATTTAACTTCTATTTCTATTAAAAATCACTAGTAAAAATTAACAATTTATAAAATAAAAAATATTTAAAAAAATGAAAATATAAATATTTGTGAACATCCTGTATTAAGATAAAAAACCCTACTGTTGAAACTGAATAATAAAATGTATCGGACAGCCAAAAAAAAAATAAGACAATTGCATAAGCATTACCTGGCTTATCGTTAGCTGCACAATTGAGTAAACTCAAGTTGGAGTATGTTTTGCCATCGGTTCCGCATACTTCTTTGATATTTTTCGTAAGTTGACAAATCTTAGTGGGTTTTACTGAAATACTTTCTTTTTGCGCTAGAAATAAAAGAAAAGCGTTATGTAACTAGAGTAATTGAATTTGATTTAAATCTTACCTGCAACAATGGCAATCACAAGCAGCAAAATAATTAAACCTTTCGACATTTTTGAAAATGTTTTAAAAGTAAGTCAGGATTTTTAATCAGAGAAAAACATGTACTGTGTATTTTTAGATTTTTTTTTCTAGACTAAAAGTTTTGTTTTCTAATGTTGTTGTTTATAAACAGGTGGCAACCATTTAACTAACGCGTTATTTTAAGCTACTCCAATTAATTTCTAATTTTGTATTCAAGTCAAACAACAAGCTTTTTTTTTAAGGTTAAAGGTGAACTTAACCTCAATTTTACTAACCGGATTAGACTTGAAATTGCACTGTATTTTTTGATATGATCGCTTTTTTTTGTTTCTAGTCCATCAACCGCTGTTCAACATAGCACCGCTCATTGGCTGGTTACTAAATTTAACTAGACGAATAATATTAACATTATTATAACAGTTTTTTTTTTTTTTTGGATAAGACAAAAATGTAAATGAAATTGAAATAAAAGGTTAATTTGAAGGTTAACGGCAAAGTTGAAATGACAATTTTGTCAATAACATTATGATTAATATCGTTAAAAAATAAAATAAAATACAAGTAAATGTTCATATGTAAAAAAACTGTACATTGTTTTACTTTGATGTCCTTGTTGCACCAATTAATTTGGTTAATGCAAAATTAGTTTAATAAAAAGAAAAATAAATAATGCTGATAGTTAAAATTAAAACTGTCAAAATTGAAAGTTTTTTTCGTTTACAATTTTATAATAACCCTGGATTAATTATTTGATAATTAATACGGTTCACATTACATTATTTGGAAACGTGATTAGATTTTAAAATTGTTGTATGAAAAAAACCTACTTTACATCACAACTATGGTGGTCAAAAGTAACTGTTGCCTTCAATATTTATGCAAAAAGATAAAAAGAACATGACAATAAATTATAAATAAAATGCAAAAATGATTTAAAATGTTGAAAAAAAAAATCTGTGAAATAGTTAAAAATTATAAGTAAATACAGTACATAAAAAAGATACTCGTGTCGATACTCGTACAAAAATAAAATGCTGAAATAGAATTAGATAAATTCATAATAAAAAATAAATTATACTTGGAATTAAAAAACAGTACACGAAATACAAATACTGTACTTCTACAGAGATTGAACAATTTACAGTATACCGACTAATCAGCAAGAAATCAATGCAAAATCAAATTTATTTTAAAATTACAAGTACAAGTTAAATTACAAGTACAGTCGATACGGTTTTCTGGTCCAATTGTCAACAAAATAATACAAAATGTATGACGTTTTAGTATTTCCTTTTGATGGTCTTTAGGTTTTACTTTCTGCAGGGTCCGTAGTATCTTAAGGTCAAACCTTAAAAATGGATTCATAATTATTAATTTATTAGAATAAAATTTTAGTTGTACAAATGCAAAAAAAAATTTAAGGATTCAAAACAATAACAAAAACCAAAAAGCATTAATAAATGCAAAATAAAAATTAAAAAAATACAAAATAAAATTTACTTTTCCTTTTGCGGGCAGCACATCTAAATGAACTGAGATTGGGATAAGTGACGTTGTTACTTCCACAAACTGGTCGATAATCAGCAGTGACGACACACTCATTTTCCCGCTGTTTTTCCTTTTCTTTCTCCTTTTTATGAGCCTTTTTAATTCCTTTAATCAATTTACCAAATTTGCTCTTGCTCTCAACCGATTCTAAAAAGCCACCATAAAAAATAATGAATATTTAACTTACAGTAATGAATAAAAGACTAGTAGACTGAAACGAAATTTACCTAAGATCGCCCCAATAATAATTAAACAAATTAAAATTGCCACCAACTTCTTGGTTGCCATTTTTTGCACAGTTAACTGTTATAATCGTTCATCAAAAAGTAATAAATCAGTTTTGAATTTTAGCAGCAAAAGTTTCATCCTTTTATATCATTTATGGTAACGCTGAGACTGGAAATATGGATGCAAACAGGAAGTTTATTCAATTTTCTCAGAATATTTACTTAAAATAAAACACGGTACAGGAAGACCAAAGAAGATTAATTTTGTGTACACATTAATACCTATACAACATAATTATTTTAAGTAGAAAACAAAATTATGCATTTCAAGCGATCAGTTAACTCTAAGGGGCAAGTGGCCCCTGGATGTGTGCTGCAGGTCAGTTAACTCTAAGGGGCAAGTGGCCCCTGGATGTGTGCTGCAGGTCAGTTAACTCTAAGGGGCAAGTGGCCCCTGGATGTGTGCTGCAGGTTAGTTAACTCTAAGGGGCAAGTGGCCCCTGGATGTGCACTGCAGGTCAGTTAACTCTAAGGGGCAAGTGGCCCCTAGATGTGCACTGCAGGTCAGTTAACTCTAAGGGGCAAGTAGCCCCTAGATGTGTACTTTAGGTCAGTTAACTCTCAGGGACAAGAGGCCCCTGGATGTGTGCTGCAGGTCAGTTAACTCTAGGGGGCAAGTG
>JAAFCF010005931.1:14786388-14802299 GCA_013389785.1 Helicorthomorpha holstii | reverse complement strand
GCTGCAGGTCAGTTAACTCTAGGGGGCAAGTGGCCCCTGGATGTGTGCTGCAGGTCAGTTAACTCTAAGGGGCAAGTGGCCCCTGGATGTGAATTGCAGATCAGTTAACTCTAAGGGGCAAGTGGCCCCTGGATGTGTACTGCAGGTCAGTTAACTCTAAGGGGCAAGTGGCCCCTGGATGTGTACTGCAGGTCAGTTAACTCTAAGGAGCAAGTGGCCCCTGAATGTGTATTGCAGATCAGTTAACTCTAAGGGACATTGAAAAATTATAATAGTACTATATAAGCCATTTTCATGATATTTTCAAAACTGAAAAACAACTAAAACCGAATAATAGATAAGTCAATGCATAATAAAATTTATTTTAAAAAGTGCAAGTACAATTTTAAAACAGAGTACGATACTGTATAGGAAATAATTATCATCAATCGATATACAGTAGGTTTTTGGTCCAATAATCAACAAAATCATCCAATATCCATGACGTTTTTATACCGGTACTTCATTTTGAGGTCTTTAAGGTTTTACTTTTGCATACTCCACGGTGTTTTAATCGTAACCCTTAAAAATAAAATAATCATTATTAATTAATCGGAATTAAACTGTAATTGTAAATACATTAAAAACTGAAAAATAAACTCAAAGAAAAAATAAATAAAAAAAGTATAAAGACGCAAAACAATATACTGTAAATTAAATGCAAAAATAAATATAAAAAACAAAAACAAATTACTTTTCCTTTTGCGAGCAACACATCTATATGCACTGACATTGGGATAAGTGACGTTGTCACTTCCACAAACTGGTCGATAATCAGCCGTGATGACACATTCATTTTTTTCTTCTTCTTTTTCCTCATCTTTGCCCCTTAAAGCATCTCTAATTGCCGAAACTAATTTATTAGGTTTTTTCTTTTTGCTCTCAACCGATCCTAAAAAGTCAACATAAAAATATATTGAATACAGTAAATAACATGTTTTCTAACAAACTAAAACAAAATTTACCTAAAATCGCCCCAATGAAAATGATGCAAATTAAAATAGCCACCAACTTATTGGTTGCCATTTTTTTTGCACAGTCAATTGTTATTATAATCGTAATAAATCAGTTTTGAATTTTAGCAAATGAAGTTTCATCCTTTTATATTAATGATGTTAACGTTGAGACTGGGAATATGGATGCAAACAGGAAGTTTATTCAATTTTCTTAGTATATTTACTTAAAATAAAATACGGCACAGGAAGCCCGATTAATACCTATACAATATAATTATTTTAAGCAGAAAACTAAGTTACATAAACGATTTTATTAGCTATTCTTGTATATTAACACCTTTTAACGCATTCCTATTTAGGTTTTTAAACAAAAGGATGTAAGCTATTTTCTTGAGTGAATAGTTGCTAAAAATAATGCCAAGGAAATGACGTTTGAGTATCCGAAATTTTAAGTCGGTCTTGTCCCAGGGCGGTATACGCACTGACGATGATGCTTTACAGCTAAACCTGAAATAGAAAATAAACAATTAATTAATAAATTAAAATAGCGTTTACAAAAATTCAAAATAACTTTGAGATATACTGTAACTACCAAATCGATTTACTACAATTCTTTAAATTTTCAAATAAAAAATCAAATTCTCAATTAAAAAATCAAATTCTCAATTAAAAAATCAAATTCTCAATTAAAAAATCAAATTCTCAATTAAAAAATCAAATTCTCAATTAAAAATAAAAATGACAAATTTAAATTTTCAAATCAAAATAACAAATTAAAAGTGTCAAATTCTAAAAGCAAATTAGAGTTTAATAAATTAGACCTACAGTAGCTCAAAAATCAAATATTTGTAGGTGAAAAGTGAAATTTATTAAACTTGTTATTAAATCAGTCGTTGAATGTGTCACCTGGCTTCAATTTGGCGATGCATTGTAATTCGCTCAAATTGATGTAGTTTCTGCCATCAGTTCCACACACTGGATCAATGGTATATGTAATAGCACATCCATCACGATAAAATACTTCTTCGCTCTTTCCTGCTTGACCATCGTT
Source organism: Helicorthomorpha holstii (assembly GCA_013389785.1). Lineage (NCBI taxonomy): Eukaryota > Metazoa > Arthropoda > Diplopoda > Polydesmida > Paradoxosomatidae > Helicorthomorpha > Helicorthomorpha holstii. The sequence continues at coordinate 14,800,253 of JAAFCF010005931.1, read as the reverse complement.
GCCATTGCCATTATTATTATTGTTGTTATTATTCCCCGGTCTTACTGGTCTTCTTCTATTTGGTCGAATTGCACCTAAATTTACATGCCAAATATTAAATCAGTTCAGTATTAGAATCGTCATTGAAATGAGTGAATTAGTTAAATATGCTTACCACAAACAAGCCCAACTAAAAGCAGGCAAATCAACAGTTTAGTCGTTAAAATCGTTGCCATGTTCAAATTGTTTTCTTCTTCATAAATTCAAAATACCTGACAGTAAAGCTGAATAATAATTACTAACCGGAGTAATATACGGCAGGGTCGCTTTTTATACAAAAAAATAGTGACACATAAACAGGAAGTTGAGTAAAATCAGAGAAACTATTTTTCTAAGAAAAGTGGATTTCGCTATAAAATAAACTCAATTAAAGGCAGTCAATAACAAAATACTGTAATTTATTTTTGACGGTATAGCACTGTATTGCATTCAAGTAAATGTAAAGCCAATGACTTTTACTTCTGGTTAAATTAATACCGGTAGCTAATTATTGTGATTTCTAACAATTAAGTTCATTTACTGTAGGTAGAGTGATGTCAGAAAACCATTGAAGAAAAGTTTTAAAATTATCTCAAATTTAGACAATTTTTTACTCAAGAAAATGGTCAAACGACTTCAAAAAACCATTGCTAAATGAAATGTAAAGCTACGATCAAAAAAAAAAACGTTCAAAAAAAGCATATTAAATGAAAATAAATTGTGCAAAAATGAACACGCAGTTTTTAAGTGCTAAAAATGGCTGCTTTTAATATAAAATGACGTCAGACGATTGGTAAAGACATTTCCGGTCTAAAGTAAAAAAAAAAAAAGTCACTGAATTTTTTTTAGTAAAGTCCCTTTAAATGAGTAATTATTAATCTGGGAACATTAATCACAAAATCTGCTTGCACCGCTAATTTAAAAAAAAAAATATGATTTTAAGTGACAAAAAATTAAGTTGTCAAATAAAAATGACTATTTATTTACTGTATGATAAAATTAAATTAATATTATTTAACAAAGTTTCACTATGAAATACTAATGCCATGGAGTTTTGTATATTCCTTGGATATCCAAGATATTGCAAGGCAGATGCTCTTTTAAGTTACTAGGTTACATTGTCCGTCGTATTGAGCAAATAAACCTTCAAAGCAAAAAAAAAAAAGCATAAGTGTGCTAGTTAACTTGTTATTTAGTCTTCACATATCAATGCAAAGTATAACATAAAGAGTTATTAAATTGATTAATCTAATTTACCTGGTTTTTCGGTAGCAGCAATGCATTTTAAAACACTCAAACTATCGTATGTTATTCCATCGGAACCACAAACAGGCATTTTCTCTTTTGTCATCAGGCATTCAGCCTCAGCCGGTCTTTCTTGAATAATTTTTTCATCAAAAATTATACTTCCATTTGATTCTCCGTTAATCAATGCTTGAAATAATAGTATAAAGTGTCACATTGATAAATTAAAAAAAATAAGTTACAATGGTATGGCTTACCAATAATAAATCCAAATAATATCGTGATAATAACAAAAGTTTCGGTTTTGTAATTTGTCATTTTTAATTTGGGTTTCTTGAGATCTGGATTCTAAGGAAATGTCTCACGTAAAATTAACAACTAGAAAAATGACTGACACATTGTTGTTAATGTTATGAACATGGATACTCGTTTCCATGTGACTTGCTTTGTTTACTAAGCTTAAACGAAACCAATTGAGAGTGACATCTTTAAATTGATAGTTGAATTACACTTTCATACATCGAGGGAAAACTGAATAAAATTTAACGCAACAGAATGACACTACAGAATCTGACAGCAGCGCCAGTTGAGAATAATAATTCCAGCTTAATTTATTTGTCAAGTATAATGTATAACAATATATTATAATAAAATCCATAATAAAGTACTAAAACAATTTATCAAGGTCCCATCATTTTTATTCCTTTAGGGGCGCTGTTACCGGTTTTAACATTTTCCGTTATATTGAGCAAATAAACCTTAAAGTAGAATCCACTTATTAGTGCAAAGAATTGCATAAGTTATTAATTACAATAATTAATCAAATTACCTGCTTTTTGTGTAGCAGCTGCACATTGCAAAACACTTAAATTATCGTATGTTTTCCCGTCGGAACCACAAACGGGCATTTTCTCTCTGGAAACCACACATTCAGCTTGTCTTATTTGCCTCATTTTTTCCACTAGTGTTTTCACTTCACCAAAATTTAGTTTTCCATTTGATTCTCCATTTATCGAAACTTTCAATAATAATAACAACAATGGAGTTATTTCAAGGTTTAAATAGTAAAAAAGCATAATATTACTCACAAATAATGAAGCTAATTATCATCATCATGAAAATGATTGCCCCTGTTCTGCTTTTAGCCATCTTATTTATTTTTTTGTAAGTCAAAGTTAGAAGTGCCTCACTGAAACTACTTTTGCAAATTGGAAAATTAGCAAATGGTGAATTTAAATTTACACAGTGCTGTTAATATTAGATGAAAGTGGAGGCTCGTTTCTAGGTGACTTGTTTTGTTTCTAAGCGTAACCAATTGAGAGTGACACACTTAAATTGATTGTTGAATTACAGTGTCATACAACAACCACAAAAAATAAATTGGTTGTAGAGAAAAACGTTTCACCGAAAAATAAATAAATCTTTTTATTAGAAATTTATTAGGGAATGTCCTTCCCTCACCCAATGGAAATTTCAGTATTAATGCCAAATGACTTTACAAAAAAGACATCATTTTAAAATATTATCATAGGAAAAATACACTGTATGCGGATTCGCTATCATACAGAGTGCTTAAAAAGTACTTAAAATTTTTTTAAAAAATCAAGATACTTTAATTAATCCTACAGGTGTAACTTAAGCACTATGGTATAATTATCATCGAGTTATTATGACCGTTGAATTTAAAAAAAATAAATTTTAAGGGATATATATAATGTTAAGAAAGTATTTACACTATTTTAAAAAATAATTAAGTTAAGTTATTAAAATATCGTTAAACTAATACTTTCCTAGATATTTATAAATTTATAGAAAGTCAAAATAATAAAATAAAATTATTTAAATATCACAATAGTAATATTTTAATAGATTTTAAAAATACCAGTTGTGTGAAGATTTTTTGAACACTCCGTATATACTGTATTTTTGAGTTTGCTTTTTAAATTCAATGACTATAATAAGTCAATAATAATTACAGTAGTTATTATGCTATATATAATTCCAAAATGTACGGTATGTAATACCGTTTTATACGTAAGCTTACCGTATATTTAAATTGTATATTGCAATGTCACAATGGGAAAAACCTAATTCAATTCTGTCAAACTATAATTTACACTAAGTATTTCATCGAATAGCAAGCACGTCATAACTTAACCAGAAATTTAGTTTTATAAAGTACAGGTTCATTTATAATAAAAAATTGAAAAAGAAATTATTTAATGCCAATTTACACCGGTACTTTAAAAAAACTAAATTGCTTCTCCTATTTTTTTTATTATAAAAAGAAACGATTTAATATCAATTAATCATTTTTTTAAGTCAATAAATTATTTCTTTTTCTATTTATAATAAAAAATAGAAAAAGAAAAAATTTGATGTCAACTTCTTAAAATATATACTGTTTACAAGATGCTTACAAAATTTGTTAGACGATTTAAAAAATTGTTTAAAAATGACATTACAAATAAAACCCCACAAATTTGTATGTTAATTTTATTTTATTTTTTATCAATACATAAGTTATGTACCGTTGTTAAATTGTGTTTACGTTGTTTGTCATTGTAAAGTTGTGTCGTCCAATAAGATCCCGTCAAAATTTTAACATTTTCCATTGCTTTTAAGGGTCAAACCTTCAAAATAAACCAACGAATCAATAAATTTACTGTAAATCCACATTTTTTACTGTACATTTTTAAATTCAATTTAAAATTACAAATAAAATATAATGAAAGTACGTAGGTTGAAGTGTACCTGGATTGTTTCTTCCGGCACAATTAAGGGCACTGAGGTTGATGTACGTGACGCCATTTGAACCACAAACTGGGTTCAAATCGTACGTAAAGTCACAATAACTTTTTTTCCCCTTGTTTTGCTGACTCCTTACAACTTTAAAAAGACTATTAAAGAATCCACCTTTGCAATCCGCCATTTCTATGCAATATCCATCAAATATAATTAATATACGATATCAAAGCCACGTTTATTTGCTTACCAATTGCAATACCGATAATCACCAAATAAATCATCAATTTCATCATGTTTTTGGCCATTTTAAAACTTTAACTAGCGAGAAAAAACAGAAGAAATAAAGAAAACTTTTAAAATCTGATTTTTTTTTTAATTTTTGCTTTTATATACCAGTCGATATCCGGTGTTTGTTTATCAATCTTTTGTCATTTATTTCTAAGAATAGGAATCAATACAGTTACACAGGATAACACGATAAAATCAATATATGCTGCTTAAATCCATAAACAAGTAAAAATATCACAAAGAAATAATTTTTATTTAACAAAATAGCCACAACATTTCTAATTTTTAGATTGAAATTGATGATGTCATTGGCATCTTAGTTGTTGTAGTTTTTTTGGTAAAAGATGTCTTTCTCAGTTTAAACCGATTGAAGGCTTTTGTAGCTCCTTAGAAAATAAAATAATAAAATAAATGTTAATAAAAACAACAATAACATTATAAAGAAATTTAAAAATAACTTACTAAATACAATCTTATACGGTTTCCCATCACATGTTCCTTTATGTTTTATTTGTAAGTCTATAAAAAGATTTTTTAAAATCAATAAGTTTGTAATGTACAGTATTTGAACGATAAATAACCGTATTACAAAATGTATTTAAAAGTTTGCTTAATTAACATCCTGTATTTTCAATATAGTGTATACAGGGTATTATTCAAAATCAAATCCTAATCCTAACTAAACACATGTTTAAGTAAGCATAATTATACAGCAATGTAAATATTAAATTAAAGTAACACCATAAACTTTTTTTTGTGTAACAAAGTAGTTTTGAGGACAGTGGACACGCACAGCCCATATAAATTTCAATATTAATCGACACTTAAAAGAGGTGACTTAATTAGACGACTAGGTTTAACTATTTTTTTTTTTTGACTTACTTGGATCTTTAGTTTGCTGGCACATAAGGGAAAATAGATTATCATAATCTAGTCCATCAGTACCACAAAGTGGAGCATAAATTATCGTTGATTTAAAGCATTTGCTATGACTATGAGCTTTAACCGATCCTAAATAAAACAAAAAAAGTAGATTAATTATTCCAATAGCCAAAAATTTAAATTAAATTTTTTCTTACCCAGAATAGCAGCCATTACAATTATGCACAGTGAAATTTTAAATAGTTTTCCAACCATTTTTCAAATATTTTTTGTGAAAATTTCAATATTCAAATGCGTTTTGCAAAATTTTGCTTTGATTTTGCTTAAACGGTTTCATATTATATATGTGATTTCTAAAGAGGAAACTGAGTCAAACGTTTCCTTCAAAAAGCATAAACAGGAAGTTGGTCATTTACAACTTTGTTCTGCCTCAAAGACATCAAATTCTCTGAAACAAAAATGATGACGCTTAATGGACGACAAGCCTTTTGATGGTCGCCGAAAACATCAAATTAATTACCAAAATGAAGTAAATTTCTAATTAATTTAAAGCTATAAACACTCAATTAAGCAAGAATTTATCTTATTCTTGTAAAGTTTCTGTTAGTTGTTAATCATTACGTCTAAAAGTGTGTTGACGAATGATGACATATTAATTTGATTACAAATTAATTATTTATTTATGACTTCTGCTGCACTTTTTATTTGTAAAAAAATATTTTTACGAGTTAATTTCTGCATTAGTCATTATCACAAAGGTTAAAGTTATTAAATACTCATAGCAATAACACAATATTAAGTGTTTATCGTTTAAAATTTCAAAGTAATTAAAAACCTGTAATTTTAAAAGTGTCTACCTTTGTGTTACTTTGAAACAATAATTTTACAATTAAAAATAAGAAAACTTAGTAACTGGCATAACTTGTTTTTCTTAATCCCCCTAATAATAGCCAATATAATTGACATACTGTGAGTAAAGCTGTATGATTAAGAGCCCTATTAAGCAACCGACTATTTACTTTGCCCCCTTGAAATTTAAAATCTTTATTCAGAAATTATTCCTTAAAACCGCACAATTAGCATCACAAGTTAAAATTCTGTTTTACCAGCACTCAACCTAAAGGAACCGGCAGTTGGATCCCTGCTCCTATATCAATAGGCGGTATTAAAGGTGGTAATCCAGGTAACACTATCCGTGCCCCTAATATAGGTTTGTCCGATGATTCAGGAAATTCAGTTGTAACTGCTTGTACCTCAGATGGCATTTGTGTGATAGGTGGCTCAGATGTCGCAGGTTCCGCCAGTGGCAATGTTGTCATGGATATTGTTGGTGTTGTAGGTGACGTTGTTGTTGTTGAACTTGACACTGGTGCCATGGCTGTAGTTGACATTGGTGTCGCAGTTGAACCTAGTGTAGTAATTGTAGTTGAAACGGGTGTCGTGATTGTACTTGACACTGGTGTTGTGATTGTAGTTGGTTCTGGTGTACTAGCTGTAGTTAACGCTGGTGTCGTAGCTGTAGTGGACGCTGGTGTGATAGATGTAGTTGATTCTGTTGCTGTGGGTGATACTGGTGTCGTGACTGTGGTTGACATTGGTGTCGCAGTTGTACTTGACATTGGTGTCGTAGTTGTACTTGACATTGGTGTTGTAGATGTAGCTGATACTGGTGACGTAGTTGTACTTGTCACTGGTGTCGTAGTTGTCACAGGTGTTGTAGTTGTCGTAGATTCGGTTGCTGCAGTGGACGCTGGTGTCGTAGCTGTAGTTGATACTGTTGTAGTTGTCACAGGTGTCGTAGATGTGGTTGACATTGTTGTCGCAGTTGACGCTGGTGTCGTAGCTGTAGTTGATACTGGTGTTGTGGGGGAAGTTGACATTGGTGACGTAGTTGTCACAGGTGTCGTAGGTGTGGTTGGCATTGTTGTCAAAGTTGTAGTTGTCACAGGTGTCGTTGCCGTGGTTGGCATTGTTGTCGAAGTTGTAGTTGTCACAAGTGTCGTTGCCGTGGTTGGCATTGTTGTCGTAGATGTAGTTGACGCCGGTGTCGTGGTTGTAGTTGACGCTGGCGTCGTAGGTGTGGTTGCCATTGTTGTAGTTGGTACAGGTGTTGTAGTAGACGTCAATAACATGTCTGTCATTAATGCCGTTTCCAATTGCCTTTGACGTTGGAAGAATTGCTCTCGTTCATTACAGAATCCTCTATGTCTCATTCTTAAACCTTTTTTGAAATAACAAAATATTATATAGCTAAATTATGAGAAATAATTTATAGGCATTTTGAAGGACTTCACTCAAAATGTACCTGGTCTATTACGCATCGCACATCTCAAGGCCATCATATTTTGGTAATTCTCGCCATCCGTACCACATAAAGGATTGAACTCAGGCGATGGACGGCAGACATTAAATCGCCTGAATGGGTTAAATCGCCCCCATTGACCGGAAACTACAATAAGGTAACGTAGTAAAAATTAATTCAAGTTTTATAATTATTCAGGTATAGTTACCTAAAGCAAATCCCACAATAAGTAATACCAGAGAAATCTGCATTTTACTTTCATTAAACATTTTGATTTTAGAGTTTATATATATGCTCCTAAAAGTTCCTGCTCATTTCATAATTACATATACAGTATCATAATTTTATAAAATCACATAATCATTGTGATGATGCCACTTTCTCTCAAATAATGACTTTTTAAGAAATGTTTAAGCTTTTCATAATACCTTTACGATGATAATACGGTTTTCCATTACTAATTTGTTTATCAATAAAATTTAATGAGACAGACTATTGGCAATCCGAATGGCATTATCTTTCAGCAAATCCCAAACCAATTTTATTTTTAAAAGCATCTCTGCTTTCAAAAGTGCCAATTAGTAAACAAGACTAAATTTTAGTAATTTCAAAGGCAAATTTTTCCGTTTCTTTCCTGTCATGGAAACGGGACAAATATCCATTGTAAGCAATATAAATTATTCCCGTTTCTTTGCTGGTAATTTTCCCAATAAAGAAACGAGACAAATATCAATCGCAAGCCATGCAATTTATTTCCGTTTTTTTATTGTCAGCGTGTACATTGTACAGAATATTTAAATTGTTTTAGGGCTCTTACTTTATATTAATAATTATACAGTACATGTTCCTTATTTCGCAATAATTAATAAGAACACCACAAAACCACACAATCATTGTGATGATGCCACTTAAGTTATTAATAATAATTAAAAAAGATTAGCTTAATATTATAATGCTTTTATAATGACAGTACGAATTTTTAATTATAAATTTGCCTATAAATGAACAAGACAGACCACTGGTAGCTCACAAATGATTCATCAGCTTTATAAATCTTAAATACGGTAGTTATTCAGAAATCAATCACTAATAAGTTATAATCGTAAAAATAAAAAAACCTCTGCAAAAGTTACTGTATAATGTAAATCTGCTATTTTAATTGTTGTCCAATCAATCAATGTTTAATGCCAATCCCGTTTTAATAAAATAATGCATAAATTATAACTGAATTGTTATTATTATTCAGTTAATTCCTGCAAATTCAAAAAGAACTACCTGTAAATCTTAAAACTTACATTGACATAATTTCATAAATTGCTTAACTGAATTCAAAAATAAAAAAAAATAAAAAACAGAAATATCGTATGACAGTGGCAACATCTGATTAACTATTATTATTTAGTTTTCCCTATGGAATGCTGCTTGTAAAGCTATAATTAAAAGTTAATAAAAAATATTCCTCTCATTTTCATTTATAGCCTTGTAAATAAGATCAAATTCAAAGCATCAAATTACATTGATATGTTTCGCCCTATTTAGCTACTTTATATGCAGCATGTTAATTATTATAATTTATTATTGTCGCCCAGGGTCAATATAAGAAAAGTTGATTCCAATAAAAGAAAACCGAAGAAGAGCAATCAAGGTCCACCAATTCAATATTGTGGACTTTCCAGACCTTATATTAATTTTTACAGGAAAATAAAAGTACACTGTGTACAGTGTAATAAATACTTATAATAAAAACTTCCTAATAATCAATACAATTTAATTTTGTTTTTCTAAAAATAACAAAACAAATCGATATTTAAACCAATGTACTTTAGTCTTGTTAATTCAATAAAGAAAAAAATATAAGACAAATCGTCATTGAAGCCAATTTGATGTAGTAGTTACTTTAATTACCGGTATATCAATAAACAAGACCAATCAGCACCGCAACCGATATTATTTAGTCTTGTCACGTTAAGAAATATTAAATAAACGAGTCAAATCGCCATTGAGAGCGATTCAAATTAATCTCGCCTCTAAAAAACTATCGAAAAGAAACAAATCTCAATTGAAACCAACGTGCTTTAGTCTCATTACTTTAATAAAAGAAACGAGACGAATCTCAATTGAAACCAATGCAAGCCAGTCTCGTCCGATTAAATAATACTAAATAAACCATACAAATCTTTATTAAAGCCGATTAGTCTCATTTCTTTTATTAAGAGATAAAGCTACGATGTTTTCTTACGAAACAAACAATATGTTTAAATATTATACTAGATTTTTTCAGCGTGCCAATTCCGAAAAGCATTGAGATCAGTCTTTAAATACGGTACAAATCAGCATGACCCATCTTTTACGTACTGTATACCTGCAAAAATATTGATTATTTCGGTGGTTGTTATTTTAGCAATGTTCAACTAGTAGTCAGAATACTTGAATCAAAGTTGGAAGCACATTTCAACAGATCACGATTGTTATAAGTTTCCCCATTGGTAGCACAGACAGGGAAGTAGATTTTATTCGCCGAACAAGGTCTCTGCAACGCGACAGATTGCACTTCACCTACAATATCAATAGCCAGCACACATTTTAAAGTCACCAAATTTCACAATCAAGTGTTGATTTAACATACAAAAATTGTTTTACCTGAATGCAGCAACACCAATACCATACAGCTAAGTGCTATTAACATCTTCATTTTTAAAGATATAATTAAATGTCTATTTTTAGTTAGTAACCACTTCAAGAATGACAAGTAAATGACTTCAATCTTTTATCTAAAACAAAACTTCTCAAAGAATAGTCTTTTATAATTTTGCAGTGATGAAATTTCGCGTCTGTTTTACGTCATAATTTTACGAATTTCATTTTAATTGGAACTCGTCCTTGAAGTAGTTCAATTGAATTTATTCATAAACTTTAATGAAACAACTTAATGGAAAAAAATCTTTTATAATGAATTTACATTGACAATGACATGACAACGTTTTAAAAATTAAAGCAAGTTTTGACTAACAACTTTAAACTAGTTTGAATTATGAACAAAAATGTAAATGAAATCGCTTTTGAATGGCAGAAAATGCAAAATAATGTATGAAATGCCGCAAGGTTATGCAAATATTACTGGTACTTGACTCAAATTTAAATTGTTAAAACTTTTAACATTAATAATTGCATCTCAACGTCAACTTTTAGCACGATAAAATCTAAACTTCCCTGAATGTTGTGCATGTTACTTTTTAATGAACTGTTCCGTAATTTGACCATATTTTGGGAATACGTCTTATCTCTTGTAAAGTCCTCGTCCACGACCTACAACTAAAATAATTCAAGCACAAAATTAGAAGTTAAAACACAGTTTTTCTAAATAGAAAATGGCATTTACATTTGTGAGAGCCTGCAAGTAAATTGAAAGTTATAGTAAACAAGTAAAGAAAACATTAAGTAGGAAAACAAAAGAAAAATGCAGCAATAAACACAAACTTGTAGAAAAAAGTTGCACGAACGTTAAGTAATAACATGTTTCACACAGATTTCACTAATAAAATTACACCTCCTAGCATTTTACCGACAAATTTAAATTGCATTAAAAAGATTAAATAAAACCCAACTTATCAAACTAAACCTATTGCAATCTAACCTGATTCAAGTATTTTTAAAGTTAAATCCACCCAAAAATTTCAAAAAATGTGGGTGTTACTTTGGCTTGTGGTGAAATGGAGTATTGGTGATAGTGAAATCCCCGGACATCAATAACATAATTATAACAAAACCAGCAAGCAGTTTAGTTAAAAACGTATCGAATCATGTAAGCAATGAACTTTTAACAAGTAAAAACGTAAAACTTGAAGTAAAAAACTAACAGAGTTTTCAACAAATACAAAAACCATTTTAGTAAGAAATCAACTTGTATGTAGAAATTGTTTCTTTACTTGTTTAAACATTTCTACTGCATATACTCGCAGACTCTAAAAAATCGAAATCTCTAATTATACAATTTGGCTAGTTACCATATTGTCTGCGAGATTCTGACGTGTTACTGCAAACAGATGCAGAGCTACTCGGTGATTCAGTTGGATCCACGTCTGCAGCAGCAGATGCAGCAGTTGAAGCTATATCACTACTGCTGGATTTAAAAAACTTCCCACGTCCTTTTAAGAATTTAAATTTTTTTCATTTGACATTTTAACTAGTTTAAGAATTAGTTTACCTAAACCACGACCTTCACGTAACAAAGCTTTCTTGGCTTCGATAGTAGACGCCCCAGCACTAAATGTATCATCAATTGACGACATTCTGCTTGGCACACGTTTATTACCACCTATTTACGTTATATATTCTTGTATACATGTCATTAAAAATAAATAAGTAAAACTCGCCTCCAAGTTCTGGAAAATCATCGACACCAAGATGAAATGACGTTTCTTTCTTGTTCATAGCAGCACTAGCAAACGCTAAAAATAATTTTCAGAATTTCCAGCTTCGTTTTACCAAAGAAATGTTCAAAGAGAAACAACGATCAAGCTTTGGTATCAAAATAACATAGAAACTTTTGAACTTTGATCGTTCTTTCTCTTTGTGCTAGTCATTTTTCTTTACATTTTCCTGAGTAGACAGACGCCGATGTCATTCGTGATAGATCAGACACGCAAGAAATGTTGGAGGAAGTTTCCCAGCACTTTAAAAATACATATATACATAATTAAAATAATAATATAAATTACTTTAAAAATAAACCTACATTTTCCGATGGATCCTTAATACTGCATTGATAACTAAACGAGTCCAAATCACTCTTATCATCTGCATCTGAGCGATTCTCAAACTAGGAACAATTTCAAATTAATACATAAACTTGTAAAATAAAACATCCAAAATCAATTGTTTTACTGTAGACAAGTTGCGACTACGAGAACTGCTTGGTCCCTCTCCGTTCAAAGAAGAAGCAATGCTGCTGCGACTACTGTAACCATAACTATTGTCGTAATTATAAGGACCTGAAGAGCTTCCTTCAGCCGCTAATGGAAAATGTTTCCCAGGAATCGCATTAACGCCGTAACAATTGCAAAGAAACTCAGAAAATATGTAGCTATAAAAATCTAGCATTCAGCTCCACAACAAACAAAAATTACACAAGCGAATGTCTTGTTTAAAATATCTTACCCAAAGGATTTTACCGTGGCCAAGGAACAAGTATAAACTTCGTTTTCCCAATGCCAATTACAGCTAAATTTTAATACAAAACATCATTGCAACTGACAACTGTTTTGTACTTCTTCAAATACTTAATTTACCTAGTTCCAGGCCTGTAAGTAAACGTGGTGCTTCTCAGCCATTCGTTCTGAATGACACTAACGCTGTAAGTAGAAAAACGGCCGTAAAGTTGGCCCATCAAGTGACAGATATCGTAAATTTTGTATTTCTGTCTTAGTGTAGGATGTACGTGACTCATGAGAAATGTGTTGAGAATGTAGTCAGTCTGCTTAATCTCGTCGGTAAAACAATACAAAATTGGTTCTTGTAAATCGCTGCATATCACGTCGTTTATTTTCTGTATAACCTCGCCATAAGCTGATTTAGCCAATTTAAAATCCAATGGAATTTTATGAGTGCGTTCACCTGTCAAATTAATAAAATTCATAAACGAAAGTTAAAATATGTAATATTAAACAAATATGGAACCAAAACAAATGACCCAGAATGTTTTTTTTCCTTTTAATTGTATAATATCTATAAGAATGGAAATGATTGAGCATTTGCAATTACATACGCTGTTGTGCAATCATTCCGTGCATTTCATCAACAAACGCCGTTTGTTTTTTTACCAAACCTAACAAACATTTAGTCAACGTCGGTGACAAATTGGTTACCAAGTTTCAGTTCCAATAATTACTCATTTTAAACTTTTTTAGTCTCTTACTGTTTTCGGTGCATGCGAAGCGATATCCCAGCGGAATTTCACCTATTAAACAATCAAAGATCACTTAAAATTTACAAAAAAAAAAAAAATAAACTTCATCGTTTTCTTACCAGGTGCTAAAAATGCCTGATATTCGTCCATGATGCCACTACCAATGCTGTATTTTATTACAGCAATTTCGGCTGGCAAATAAACGCCGTCGCTAGTGCAGCAAAACGATTGCGTCGAAATGAAGTGATAATGCTCTTCAGTACAATCTAAATTTGTTATATATTAAGAGAAAAATCCACAGATTAATTGATCGAAATTTAACAGTGCTTCAGCCCAAAGTAATCTAACTATAACTACCATCAAGCTCACCCTTATCGCTCATTACACTAACAGCTTTCTCAATGAAGCATTTCATTTCCATTTCTTTCTCCTTTGCACTTTTAGCTTCTTGTTCAACTTCCTTTTTGTACATAGTGT
>JAAFCF010005931.1:14767019-14779165 GCA_013389785.1 Helicorthomorpha holstii | reverse complement strand
GAAATTGGTCATTAGAAAATATGGAATGTCTTAAAACATTCTAAAATTTAATTATTGGCATTTAATAACAAAAGTTCAATTGCCATAACAACCATTCAACTCTTAAAAAGTTAACTTATTGAAAACCAAAATTTTAGTTATTATAGCAACCATATTGGGACACAATTTTATTAGTTACCATAGAAAATGTGTTTTTTCTTATCGTGGAAAACTCAAACAAAGAAACGAGACTAAATCTTATCAGTTCCAATTGCGATTTGTCTCGTTTATTTCTTACCATTGGAAAAAAAAGTGTTTCAGTTTAGAAAATCATCCAGTACACGTTGAACTCTTTTAGTTTTGGGTTTTTAAGTTAAGAAGTTCTGAAAGACGTCAAAAAAGTGGTGGTTAGAGGCGGTGACTAATTTAGTTTGAACTTTATTTTATTTTTTCCTTTTAAGAATGTTGTTTGTCATTTTTTGACACATTGAAATCTTTCTTTTTCTGAAGTTATAAAAATGTTATTGATAATATTGTTGCTAGATGGTCGATAGGGCAGTGTAGCCATTTGTCTCCACCCAGCTCCATATTGTTTCCTTGGAGTGAACCTCCTGCTACTAACCTACTCGATGGCCACCTTTGATAGTGTTCACGCCTTTAAACGCTATTGTTAGACGCCATACTGTGTCTCAACATACACAAAACGATCGTTCACCATGACGTCCTCCCTTACATTTCCAATGGGAAGCCATTTCAACAACACTTTTATTCCCCTTTAACAGTCATTTCTAAATCATAAATAAGTAAAAAATCAAGTTTTTATTTCTATTAGTCGTTTAGCGCATGCGTACTTTATGGAACTTTTAACAATAAATAATAATGGAAGCAAAAAAAGCAAAAGAAAAAAAAGTTCTTCTCATTTATCACTTTGTTCTATATCTCACTAGGGGGAGCTTCAAATCATTTGTAATTGCAATTTCTCAGCACTGGGGGGCGCGTCAAAAATATTAACAAAAAAAAATAATAATAACAAAATGAAGATGTAAATGCATATATAAATATTTTGATATTTGTAGTTTTACAGGGTTGCACTGTTGAACAATTTGCAATGTATTTGTAAAATTCATTTTAACGATTGAAGCAAATCCAAATTGATGACGTAATCTGAATTGAAGATATTCAGGAATGTAGTTTCTATGTGAACTATTTTAATAAAGGTTAGGTCTTAAAATTATAAAGCTATTTTTAGTTTGCAATAATTCAGTATTGATGGCCTTTAAAATTTAAACATTTATTTTGTCTGAAACTTTAGATTTATGTAGTGAAAATGATGTTCTGTGAATTGAGACTATTGCACCAATGACAAATTGTGTTTTATTTTAATAATCAGATTTTGTAATTATTTAAACACCTTAAATGACCAATTTAGTACCTGAGAATGTGATGGCCAATTTGGTACTTAAAAATGTATTAACTAATTTAGTAATGATCAACTTAGTGCATAAAATGATCTCTGGAATTTTGTGTCTTTGATAACAAATTTAGTACCAGAAATTATATTAGTACTAATTTATCATTAATGTCTGCAACAATGAATTGTGTATCTGGAATTACGTGTTTATAGCATTCAGTACTTGAAATGATAAATCTGACATGATACATGTTAAGACAATGCCCTTTTACATCAAATAATGGCTTGAAGACATTTCCTAGGAACCCTCCATGGTCACTTTTACACCTTAAAAAAATGGACTCACGTCTGCTATCGTAAAAAAAACTACATAAAACAATTTAAAAAAAGAGTTGAAGAGCCAAGCTTGACCTAGTCTCAGTGCATTGGTTAGTCGTTACTGGTACCGTCTGTATACTTCTTTTTATCTACAAAATATTATAGTTTCCCCAATTCATTGTTACGATGTCGATGCCACCCTGTACTTTATTTCATTTTTAATATATTTTTATTTTTTCTATTATTTATTATTGGGTGGAGTTTGACATGTACCACCTCCTCGTTGAGACTTTGGCAGTGGCATGCAGTGTCCCTGCAGTGTCCTTTATTCATTGATTCATCCATATAAAGAGCTCTCAACCACGCCTTCAATATGGATCAGTCGATGAGTAACAATTGAATGGGAGTGGCTAACTATAGAAAATATCCGCATTGGCGTGCCATACTCTTCTCCATCCATCTCTCATTCTCTCATCAAATAAATTCCAAACATTCATTCACATGGCAACTTTTTAACTTTTTATTTATTTAGATTTCATACAATCATAGTTGGAATGGATACAACTTATTATCACTAATTTCTCTCAGTTGTACAAAACTTATTGCATTGTTTTAATGGTTAACCGCTTAATTATTAAACCAGTCTAGTAAACAACAGCGCTTATTTTTAGCAATGCCGACACTAATTAGATTGGTCATTGCAATAATATGACTTAACTCAGTTTGCTTACAACAATCAAAATGTTCTTATAGAAAACGAAATTAGCTCCGGTAATTAGCATCTTGGTAAACTTATATAATTTACTCACTTTAAAGTTTAAACTCTAAAAAAAAATTTAGCACTACCGGTATGTGATCTTCAGAAGAAAGTTTTGCAAAGAGAAATTTTTTATAAATGTATAATCCTAATCTTTAGGATTAACTTTTGTAGTCAGCCTTGTTAAGACAAATCATCATGTTGTCTATTTCTTTTCTTTTTTTCTTTTAGAATGAAAAAACCTCTAATTTTTTTGTGGTGCATTGTAACGGTACTTTTTAAGTTTTTGAGTCTTTTTTTTAGGTGTTATGTTGTCTCATCTAGACAGAAAAGTTTGAAAAGGAAGAAGTGATATGTTTGTTAGGTTAATACAGAGGCCTATTCTTATCAGTCCACACTACGCTTTGTCATCGTCTGCCAACAACGGTCTTTTCAAGCCTTTTTTACACGCCACTGAGGGGGGCTTTGGCTTTGACTTTAGCTTTGGCTTTACGACTCAAGACTCAGGAGATGAGGATGAAGGAGGAAATGGAGATGGGGGTTAACGTAGGAGTAATAGTTGTGGGATAAGTGTATGGGATGATTTAAAGAATGGGATGTGTCGCTTTGCTTTCCAAAGAGACAAAACACCGGGGAAAAAAGACCTTTAAGTTTTCAAGAAAAATTTTAAAAAGACACAGCATCCGCCTTTGCAACTTTTTCTTTAGATTTTATAAACAAAAACACAGGAAAGAAATACCCATCCATTATACAGGGTGATAATGCAATCGATTCATTTTGCTTCCAAAAAATGATTTCATAAATTAAAAAAATAATTAGAAATTTAGAATATTAAAAAATTAAAAATTTTCAATTTTTTTTGGAGAAGAAATATTTTAATCATAAAAATGTCATTTTGTTTTTTGCTAATCTCGATGATAAATTATTAATTATGTTAAAATTAAAAATGTTAATGGAAAAGCATTTAAAAATTAAAAAAATTTTAATTTTAAAAAGTTAAAATTATCAAGAAAAAAAAAGTTAAAATTAAGAATAAATAAATTCAGTTTAAGAAAAAATCATTTTATTAGACAATTTAAAAATTTAATATTTTAAAAAGTTCAAGTTAAGAATAGTTATTCCAATTTTTAAAAAAATTTAAAATGTCATAATTACGAGTTTTTCAAACAAAAATTAATTCTTATGACTCCAAGGGTGGTATATTAGGTTCCCTTGGACACTTTTCACAATTAGTTTCACTTGGACACTTGAACAATTCACAATTGTATCACATTGGTTTGTTATTAATGTGAGCAATGCACTTTCAAATAATCCGAGTCAAAGTAGACATCCTGTACTGTCTATAGAAGTACATTATAAACTATTTACTAAACAGAGAGATGACATTTTTACCATTTTAAAGCGTTTTTTTCCTTCCGGTTAACGATGAGTTTATAAACGGCTAACTAGGGACTTACTGCTTCCCTTTCCAATATCCATTATACTGTATCCTCAAAGTGACACTTCAGCATCGCATCCTTCAAATAGTTTACGTCGTTTAAAATTTATTTTCAAATAATTTAAGTCTCAGCTGTCCTTTAAGTGTCCCAAACACTCCAAAGTGCTGCTGTGAAATTCTTTTTGTCGACAAATAAACATTTTAAAACTATATCATATCATTTACAACCAGCACACGCCAGTGACGTCATGTACAATCTCACATTATACTTTACTGTTCATACTACTTTAAACCATAATTCATCAATTATGAGCTAGAAAACAATTTATTAATTAATATAACACAAACATTAGCGATGAATTAATCAATTTTTAAACAATTTTAAAAGTTGTTTCTTAAGAGTTCCCGGGTTTTGCACGGGTCATTAATAAAACGGTTTTAAATGTGTTCATGAAATAATGATTAAATTAAATAGCAATGAAATGAACTTTTTTAAGGGGTTGATTAAAATTTACATTTTTAGGTTTTAATTATACGGTATTGTAGGGATATGGTTGCTTAAAAATGTTAAAGGGCCAGTTTAGCATCGTGAAAAAGGAGAAAGTCAATATAATATGAACAGTGGAAGTTTGATATATGAAAGACTGAACAAAATGATGTTGATGATGATGATGGCGATGGAATCACCAGAAAAGAATGCAAGCAATATCGATGGCGTTACTTATCATTGTCTCCATGACAATATCTATCTCTCTATATATACACCCAAATCTTGCTTTCCCTTAACCTCCCTCTTTCTCCCCCCACTACATCATCACTTCCCTCATTCACTTTATTTTTTCCATACCCGTCTATCATTCTTTAAAGCTTTTACCAATAATACAGCATTCCCCCTTTCTTCGCATTTATTGATAACGTAACGCGTTCATGTTTGTATTGTTGAATTATGTCATTTGATTTTGAAGTGGTTCGACTTTGTCGCCCGACTTTTTCATAATTACAAAAATGGCCAAATGCTATTTTTTTCTTTTTTTCTTATAAAAAAGGCAACACAGATTCACTGTACTAAATGTGCATGTTAATACATAAATCTTAAATCGCTCTTTGAATTTGTTGCTGTTTCAGATTCTTAAAAAAACATTTTTACAAAACACATTTTAAATTAATTTAATAGCTCGCAAAACGGTTTAAAAGCATTCAATGAAATCTTGGTACCTAAATTAGTAAATGACGAAATTAACTTGTAAGACTTATAGTTTTATTAATGTTACGGTTTGTTTTACAGGGACAGCAAGCACATGTAATTTCTATAAGATGCTATGCAGTAAAGCTACTTTGTTTATTATGATAAAGAAACAGGTCTAAATCGCATCGGTTTGTAGAGAAATTTGTCTCGGTTTTTTTTATTAAGAAAATAAATTTCTAATTGAAATTTTACGTGTAATTTCTAGAATTACGTTCTAAATTTATGCTTGGAAATTGAAATCTACACCGTTTTGTGTTGTCTTTTGTAAATGAAAATGATACTTGCGGGTCCTAGTCGAATCATAAAAAAGGAAGTCAGATATACTCAGAAGGGAAGTGAATGCAGGTGGATAAGTTTAGCTTTGACTCATAATAACACGTGTGCGTTCTTTATGAAATAACATAATGGCTTCCATTTTTGTTAGGGCATTGTGGGTATTGCACGCTTCATCACCAACCACAATAACATTGTGCTCTGTTTTTTACGCTAGATTATAGTAAGTTACATATTAAAAGGGGGTTTTTACAAAAGAACTATTTCAACTCTTTTTTTTTTTTTTAAAAAAAAGTCTAATAAAGGAGAATCAAAACACGGGGTATTAAATAATTATGCATATTTAGAAATTTAATTATGATATCATTCAAGCTATATTAGCTGGTTTTTTATGGTACATAAAAAAGTTGGGTCTTTCCGTTTGTATTGGGGTAAATTTTATTTTGTACTGTGTTTTTGGTTTTTTTTTTGTATTTTACAGCTGGTACTGTAGATCTGGTATGCGTAGTTCACTAGCGACATCTAGTGGTGGTTTCATTAACTACAAAAAACTGTTAACTTTTTTTTTTTATTTCTTCAATATTATTTTACAAAGCAAGTCACATACAGCATTTTTAAACTTAAAATTGAGAAAATTAAAATTTAAAGTCACGCAAGAGAAAAACGTTCAGAGTTACATTTGTAAATGATATATACTGTTGTTATATTTTTAAAAAGTATATGGCTTTATCAGTTCCAATAATAATTTTTCTAGATTTATTTATTTATTTTGCTATTAGGAAAAAACAATGTTCCGATTTATAAAATCACCTGGTAAACTGCTTCCGCTGTATTTATTTACAGTATATAATTTTTTTTGTATTTTATTGTAAACGGTTTTGGCAATTGTTACTGTGTAAAGAAAGTAGTTAAACTCTGTTAAAATGGTCAAATATTTCCTTGTTTTTAAATTTTTTTATAGTCATTGAGAATGGAATCTTTTTTCACAGCTTAACTTAAATGGTTAATTTATATGTTTTGGCATCGAGTCAACAAACGACTGTGTTTGTTATTATGTGGCAACACTGGCATTAAATTTATTTACTAAAATAAAAAAAAAATCGTTTCATGTTTCTACTTTTTAGTCACTTTGTAAACTTTATAAAATGTAGAAATGGTTTTGTCAACTTTTAGATCCTATTTGCCGTGTTTTAAATTGTAAGTTTGTTGTTGTTATGAGTTTCGGTCATTGCCCAAACGTTGACATTAAAACTTTCCGCCATTACATTATTTGCGCATGCGTAGAAACAACTACCAAAATATTTTTTAAAAAAGTGTTTTATTACAAAGATCAAAAACGGTGATTTACATAATGATAAAGATTAATAATAATTATCGAGGACGACAAATGAAATTTAAATATCTCGTATTTGAGTATAATTATCGGTTTTTTTTGGCGCTGCCACTTTTCAATCAGTTTTATTGATTGATTGGGTTTTTCCATCCGTTCCAATATTCAGCTAATTTCGATCTCCATCACAGCATCGTGGTCGACATCCGCGCCTTTGACATCCTGATAATTTACAAATATTTATTTTAAATAATTTTTCTTTACATAATATTGAAATTATTTAATTAATTGAAAGTTACTTACGACAACATGGGGCTCTTGCAACTCGAGCTATTAAGAATTAAATAAATAAGTTTGATAAAAGTTTGAACTTTATAATGATGTCATATTTACCATGATTATCTTGCCTGTAGTTCATCATGGCATCTAAAATATCTTCTTCTTCGACTGGCACCCTGTAAAAATAATTTTTTTATTTTTTTTAAGCAAACAGAAATTTAAATAAAAATATATTATAATATTTATTCAAAAAAGAAAATATTTTTAAAATTTTTTATTGTTAATTTTATTTATTTTTATAGTTAATTTTATTTATTTTTATAGTTAATTTTATTTATTTTTATAGTTAATTTTATTTATTTTTAAAAAAACCTAAGCAAAAAAAAATATTCGATTTTTAAAAATAATTTATAATTAATTTAATTAAAAAATTAAAAATTAATTTTATTAACTTGAAAACAATCTAATTGAAGAATATTAAAAGTTCGTTCGAATAAAAATTTAAATTTTTAAATAAAAAAATCGTTCGAATTTTAAAATTTGAAAGTTTAAATTTTCAAATTACAGTACTTTAATAAAAAGAACGTTTTAATTTTTAAACTCACATACAATACATTTTGAAGAACGAATTACGGTAAATCATTATTATTTTTCAATACTGTATATTTTTTCTCTAAAATCTAAAATTAATTTTTAGTCTAAACTTTTTAAAAATTCTAAAAGGTTATTATTTATATAAATTTAATCCAGTAATTAAGTTTGTACTCACCCATGGCAGAGATTTGTTAAAATCAAAGTCACAAAAACGACGAATGTAATCGTTATAGCTTTCATTGTTGATTGAAGACAAAAATAGCAAATGCTGACAAATGTTTTACAGTTCTTCTACGTTCAATTGTTGAACTTGAATATAAACGTTGTTGATCGGTCGATGGAGCTTTTTATATCTCTCTAGTGTACAGTGAATATCCCTCAGCTGTTTGTTTTGTTCACTTATTTGAACACGTACTCTTTCAAAATGCTTTATTACTCTGCTCAATAGCCCCCTTTATATACCCACATGCACTTGTACAACTCCCATTAAAAAAAAGTTTGTTGACAATTTTTTTTCTTTTTAATTTAATTGCCGTACCCACCATCCCAACACCCCCACACACATATAATTATAACTTATGAGCTTAAATCACACGATGACATCAACTTAAATGGAAATTTATGAGTATAGTAATCTAATGATGGGAAGTAGGTGGGGCTTCTAGTAAAACATGACCAAATAGCTTATTAATTATCAAAGCAATAAAATAATTGTTAATAGTGACGACACTAAACAATTGCAGTTTATATCTGATGTAATGTGATTGCAATAACATTTTTACTTTCAAAAATATTGTCAACAAACTGAAGTGTACAGAAAAAAACGACCAGAATCACATTATAAATTGGGAAAAAAAAAATTTAAAAATTACAAATATCGATTGTT
This sequence comes from Helicorthomorpha holstii, assembly GCA_013389785.1. NCBI lineage: Eukaryota > Metazoa > Arthropoda > Diplopoda > Polydesmida > Paradoxosomatidae > Helicorthomorpha > Helicorthomorpha holstii. The sequence goes on along the minus strand of JAAFCF010005931.1, from coordinate 14,770,654 downwards.
AACGATTTATAAGTGTTTGGTCACCATTTTGCAAAGTAAAATGAATATCTTTACATTAAAATACAAACTATCGACATCTGATTGAGGTAAAAAACAATAAACTTTACTTTTTTTTAAATTATTAAAAAGTGCGTATTTCTTTAATTAAATTTCTGGACATCGTTTTACAAAGTTAAACAATTTTTTTTACTTCAATAATATAATTTTTGGACCCTAACCGTTTTTCCATTGTAATATTCAATAAAATAATATGACATAACTTCATGACATAAGTCCACCAGATCAAACACATTACCAAAATATTTTTCTGGCAAATTTTATTTACCAATTATACGTCATTGAAATTATGATTTTGTTATTGTCACCATTTATCATCATTGTAATTGGAAATAATGGGACGTCAATTTTGATGGCCAATTGGCAATTGCTTTCATTACAATACATGTCCAATGTCATGACTTGTGCGGCTAAAGCTGCTTACATTGACATAACATTGTCGTCATAGGTTTAACATTTTAATAGCATAAATTATTATGACGGTTTAACATTATTAGAAAGCGGATTGAACCAAGTTCAGTTTATATCACTACAGTTTATAATAGAAAAATTAAAACATAATTATTATTGAACATACACGTACTGTTAAGCAATTATTTTTTTACTGTTTGTTCACAGTTTTGGCATAAACACTTGACATTTTTTACGATTTTGGATTACACAATGTTTTTTTTAGTTTTGTAATGACTAATGGGATTATACTATATATTAACAATCAAATGATAAACTTAATTGATTATACAGTAGTAGTTTCTGGTTTGGATAAGTGTTTACGAGTTAATTAGAAAATCACCAAACAGCACAAAACACCTGGCAAATATACTACTTGTAAGTTATTTTAATGACTAACTGTTAAGCGTGGCTAAGTTGGCTATTAAAGTAAATAATTAACTTATGCACATCAATATTGAGCAATAGTAATCAGGATTCTACATTGATTGTTACGTTGTAAGTTTTCAAGGTAAATTACAATGCGCAATTATACGACGAAAAGAGTCACTTGGTATTTACATTTGCAATTTAGCATTAAAGGATTGGCTCTCAGTTGCTTGTAAAATTATTATGCAATTTTATTAAAAAGTTCATTCAAAATTTTCATTAACTACGTAACACCATAATGAAAATTATCATTAAAATTTTTTTCTCCTGCTATTTTGTTTTGCAAATTGCTGTCATTTTCCCATTAAGTTGCGCTGTTGTGACCCACTCAAATTCTCGCCCATTTGTTTTTGAAGCCTTCTCGACAAAACTGACTTGTCCTCAAAATTAAGTTTGGTTATTTTATGTCATTTGGTTTCTAAAAAGTAAATTTAAAAGACAATCGGTCGGGAAAGTTGTAGTGTCGTAAAGTATAGCAGTTTTCTATAATATCTTCCCTTTTTATTTTACTTTTTTTAGTTTTTTTAAACCATGTCGAACAATATCAGTTTTTCTTACAATTTTATTTCATTTTTTTACAATTTCTTACATTACATTCTCTGACAATTTTTTTTTTATTTTTTTTACATTACAATTTTTTTTACTTTTTTTTAGATTACCATTTTTTTACATTATAACTTAAATATATTTTTTTACATTTTTTTGTAGGATACTATAGTTTCCATTCCATTGACTTTGCTGGATCTGCAAATTTTGGTTTCCATGCTACAGTATGTGAATGACATTACATTGATATACTGTACCTTACAAAGGTATGAAAAAAGGTAAATTTTGATCATTTCATTTAATTTTTTTTATAAAAAGTGTCAAAAAGGTTTTTTGAAACACTTTTACATTTCGTAAACAACCATCATTTTGTCATTTTGCAATGTTTTTCAACTGCAAACGGATATTTTGACCACTGAGTGCAGAAAACTTTCTAAGTAGAGGCTTAATTGTACAATGAATCCATGAATCATTTAATTTATGTATAAAAGAGTGGGTGCCATTGCCCCAGCCCCTTCTTCTCTATCTTCCACCTCATCACCATCAATAAAAAATAGCAAAGGTGGAATAACATTTTAATTTTATTTGTTATTCGATTAGTTGAACCACTCACTTAGTACTAAGCACTGTATTGTACCAATGTATACAGTATGTATACGTTCACAAGTATTTGCCACTTACTGTTTAAGACTATATGTACTTATGTACTTGCACAAAACAACAATTTTTTTAGCTCTCATCACTAAATAAACAATCTTTATAGTTCCATTTAAGCTATATTTAGATGTCCTCAAAGTGAGTGCTTCAATATATTGTAGAAAATAAAGAATACTACACAGAAAAGCATTGCTCCTATTACTTTAAGCAGAAATAACAAGAAAAAAAAATAAAAATACATCATGAATATTCAGTGTTACAAACGTCATTTTAAAGTAGTTGCTACTACTGTATTTTGACTTTATTAGTTTAACTAAATAAATTAGTACAATTGTAAAGTTAGTGACGTCGCTAAGGGAGGTGTGGTCTGTCCTTAATGGTATTTTCCACGTGTGACGTGAGAAATGTTTTAAAAATAATTTATAGATAAAATCATAACATTTTATTTTAAATAATTAATAAAAAAAATTAAAGGAAGCTATTTTAATTTCAATTTGAATTCTACTCGTTGAAATTCCCAATCGTCGGTTACTATGGAAACTAAAGTTTTTATAGTTTTTTTTGGAAACTGATTTGAATTTTATAATTTAAATTCGCAAACTTAATAACTTTCACAAAAATTAGTTAAATGGAGCATGAATGTTTTTGAATGGCAATTTATCATGGGCCATGACAGTCATGTTGTTATGCTCTTCTAAAGTAACTTAATAATTAATGGAAATTCAAATATTCAAAGGTACTGTATATTTTAGTCACCTGTTTTACTCTGATTTCTGCGTTAATATGCAAATTTTAATAAAATTATGTTAATTACAAGAGTGCAGTGTATTCATGTGATTAAGCTTATGGCGCCTTTTAGTGTTTAAAATAAATACATTATAATTTTATAAAGTTATTTCAAACTCTTAATCACAATCAGTTAATACCTTATTAATACAAACAAAAAACAGCAAATTTACGCTTAAGTGACAAATATAGCAAGTCAAAATTAAATCATTTTATGACAGTATTATCAATTTAGCAGTTTTAAAAAATAAATTAAAACTCTTATACGGTATAATATGACGCAGTTGTCGCGACAATAAATTAATAATGATTTTCATACAATTTTAACACAGTGCTTTATACTGTACAATTCGGTACATTAAGATATAAATAACTTAAAAATATTTTAATGTACAAATTATAACGTGACTTATAAAACAGTAAAATACTTTTATATAATTCACAAACAATTAAATGATAGACAATTAATTTAGTACATTTTTGTTACTATGGTAACTGAAATTCACGTGTTACTATGATAGCCACATTCTCGTTCATTTTTTTTAAGTCCCAATTTAAATTTTAGAATGTTTATCGTATAAAATTTGATGTGTGTTTCTTTGGAATGCCAAAGGAATATTCATGAAAAAAATCGTGAATGGATTAAAAGAAAATTAAGGTTCATGAGGGGGCACCCGGGTTTGAACCGGGGACCTCTCGATCTGCAGTCG